>PVIR01006610.1:0-65010 GCA_004026965.1 Petromus typicus | reverse complement strand
CCGAAAAATACTTGTGCTCTCTTAATGACAGTTAGCAAAATGCATGTGTTCACTAGGGGAACCCAGTTATACACCCTTTCTTACAGGGAGTGGCTGACTACCCCATTTTGGGAAAGAAATGTATTTACAGACAGCCTTGAATGCTCTATCAGTGTGTGTCCTTGAGTCTAGCCAAGGGTGGGAGTGATCTTTTCAGCAGCACAGGCCTGTTGGCACCAAGTTGCTTTTGTCTGAACATAGCACTTAAACTGAAAAGCTGAGTGTGGTGTGACGTCTTCTCTCCCACTTGCTGAAGGCTGCGTCTTTCAACATCCTTCATCTTTAGTGCTCTCTCCTGCCTCATTGTATGGTGATATACGATTTGACTATGCTTGTATTTGCTGTACTCTTACAATAAACTTATTTTCATCTTTTAAAAATTGTTATATAGGGGCCAGGGATTTAGCTCAGTGGTTCTGGCACCTGTCTTGCAAGCGCAAGGACCCGGGTTCAGGTTTGATCCCCAGTAACCATGTACCATACTGGGCGTGGAGACTCACCCCAGCAGCAACCAGTACCACATACCACAGTGCCGGGCGTGGTGGCTCACGCCTGTAATCCCAGCACTCGGGAGGCAGAGGCAGGAGGATTTCTGTGATGTGAGTTGAAGGCTGAGCTCAGGACCCACCTGAATCACAAAGCGAAACCCTGTCTAAAATTTAAAAAAAAAAAAAATCATTATATAGCTTTTCTCTTCTCTGTTCAGCAGACCAGAACTTCCCATTTCTTTGGCTACAACCTATATGTGGCTCCATGCTGTTCACATTCACCCCATCATTCCAGCCATTCTCTAAAGCAGTACTGAAGTTCTCTTGAATGCTTCTAATTGTGCTGTTGTAGCTGCCTCCATGTCTCGAATCATTCAGAAACATATTTCCTGTGGTGGCACATCTGATGGATCAGGTAGATGATGGCACACTAATGTTTTTATGAACCTGCCTTTCCGTTGGACAGCACTGGATAGCAGCATTCACCAAGTTTTTGATCACACTTCAGAAAGACCTTCATAAAAGAGGACTTCCAAAACTGCTTCACAACGTGGCAGGAATGTGAGGTATGTGTGCTCAACACGCGAGGGGGGTTATTTTGAGAGAGATGAATGGCAAGGTATCTCTCGTGGCAATAACTCTTTCCATTCTCCACATATTTTAGTCAGACCAGGTGTCTTTCCAGAGTCTTGGCTTTGGCGCTGGAGTACTGAAGTGGGAGAGCAGGAGCCACGCCAAGCGCCCTGCCCCCAGGCTCATTCTCAGCAGATGGATGAGAACACAGCCCACACCATAGAAAGTAAGCCCTGAAGTGGCAGAACCAGCAGAACAACCCTGAGCTTGCCAGCTTCCTCTCCAGGTGCCCACACCAGCCCCGACCAGGCCTACAATGAGCCACCACAGTGAGGAAAAGGAAGAGGATGTGAGAGGCGAAGCAAGCCCAGCACCTTTGCCTGGCTCCTCCCCAAGCCCCACTCACCGGAAGAGAAGCACTGAAGCAGAAAGCCCAGGGCCTGTGTGCAGGAAGCCTGTGAGGCACACTGGACAGCAGAGGCGCACTGGACAGCAGTGGCGGCACATTCTGGAAAGTGGAAAACACACTTTCTCCCACCGCTGAAGGTTCAAGAAGGGTGGAAGCAAACTCAGCAGAACCCGGGACAAGATCAGGAAGTGGAGGCACCATATTCCTCTAGGATAGACCCAGCATGAGGCTGACCAGAAAGCCTGACTGAAGCGCTCCAAGATGCCTTCCTTCCCCACAGTAGAGAAGGTGGGCACTGTCAGATCATAAGCCGCTACCCGGAGAGGCTGAAAGTGGCACAGGGTTGAGCTGCCAATCTCATCATCTTTTCTCCCTTTTCAACCTGGCAACGAGGATTCCAGCAGGAAGTCAAAGACTTCTCCGCCAAGAACCTGACTGGCCCAAGGGAAATGATCCACGTACACTGCTAGCTGGGGATCCCCAGAAAACCCTGTTCCATCTTTTCCTTGTGAGACTAGTCAAAAAGCCGAGTCTGCCCCGTCCAAGGACTTCCATTGGCTGTTAAACACCTCTCGCTTAAATGGGAGCAGACCGCCAGGCCAGTAATTGGTCCTTTGAGGGAAGCTGTAACCATGAAAAACAGAGACCAAAACAAACAGAAAAAATGAACTCCAAGGAAACAGAGATAATGCAGAAATCAGAACAAAAACATAATTTTCATTCAAATTACTTCTCCCAGAGGAAAAGAGAAAATAATTAATTCATGAAACAAGAAGATGATGATAGAAAGAATCCTGAACAAGAGGCAGCTCTTGAAAATTAAAAATGCTAGAAAAAAAATTATATAAAAATTGAAATAAAACAGGAAGAAAATTGTCCAGGAAAAACAAAATACTCTACTGTGATAGAAAAAAAAAATGACTTAAAAATGAGAGAATCATTTGAGGAGTTTAACATTCAAATAACTGGAATTCCAAAAGACTGAACAGACAAGCTAGAGAAAAACAACAAAATCTTATGAGCAAATCTCTGGGTTTACAGGTGTGAGGTGCCAGGTGGAAAGGCCCATGAAGGGCTCAGAACAAAGGACAGAAACACGAAAGCACATCACATGTGTCCTAAGATATCAGGGACGCGGAGGAAACCCTAGAAGTGTCCAGAGGAAAACAGTGTACAAGCAGGGATCAGAATTGCATCATTTCTCAAAAGCAACCCAAGAGGCAAAAAGACAATGGAACAACTCTTTCAAAATACAAAAGGAAAGTTACTTGTGTGTGTGTGTGGGAAAACTATTTCTATTCTAGAGCTTTAAACTTAGCCAGCTATCAATACAGTGTGTGAGAGTAGAAGAAGAATAATTTAAGGCACAAATAATTTTTTAATCTTCCTTCCACTGATCCATTTTTGGGAAGATAAGAAATAGTAAACCCTGGGCCTGGGATATAGCTCAGTGGTTACAGTGCCTGTCTTGCAAGTGCAAGGGCCCATTTCAATCCCCGGTAACCACATAACGTGGAGCATGGAGACTGGCCATAGAGACTCAGCCCAGCAGCAATCAGTACCACACACCACAGTGCCGGGTGTGGTGGCTCACGCCTGTAATCCCAGCACTCAGGAGGCAGAGGCAGGAGGATTGCTGTGATGTGAGTTGGAGGCCGAGCTCAGGGCCAGGCTGAACCACAAAGCGAGACCCTGTCTCAAAAAAACCTTAAAAAAAAAAAGAAAGAAAGAAATAGTAAACCTATAAAGAAGGAGCCAGAAAATTCAGTAAACAATCAATAGGAGGTTGCCTCCAGGACTGAGATGGAGCTGTGGGATACTAACAGGTCTGCTTTTATGGAGAGGAGTTCTAGAGTTCTGTGTATTTGGGCCCAAAATAATGCTAAGTACAGAGAGCACCAGACAAATGTAAAATGAGGCAAAAGTTAATTCCAATGAAAACAAAGGTTGGGTAAGAAAGGCACTGTAGTCCTGGCAGAGTAATGTGAGTCAGCTATGAATATTATATATATAAAATCACAGTAATACAAACATTGGAGTAATTTAACAAAAAATGCCGTTTAGCAGTGTCAAAAGAATGGAGAAGACTAGGTATGTGTGATCATAATCTTTTGCAGTAGGAAGCGGGTAGATCATACTTAAAATAGAGACAGTGAAACAGAAGAGAATATTTTTAGAAATCTAGGTGTAAGCACAGGCTATCCGAAAGAGTTGAAAATGGTTGTCTCACTGAGCAGAGCTCTTTGGAGGGCAAGAGTGGAATATTTTCTCACCTAGTACTTACTATCTGACTTTTGAAAATGTTCCTTTTTTATTGCGATATACTTAATATAGAACAAACTGTACCTACTTACAGAGCATACTTTGATAAGTTTGATTGTGTAAACACCACAGTCAAAATAGTAAATCTGTTCAAGGCCCCCAAGTTTCCTCGTGGCCTTTGGTTGTAATGTACCAAGGGATCTGTGCTGCTTCTATGGGGTCTGCACACATTGGGGGTGGGTTTCCTCACAGTCCAACAGGGCCTTCAGTACTCGGCTTAAGAAGCACTTCCCAGAGCCTGCTGTGGCTGCCTCTCTGCCTGCTTGTGTCCTTTCCCCCCTGAGCCCAATCAGGATGGAAATCTGCTTACACTTGGAGGGGCAGGCTCAGAGTGGGGACTCAGTTGACTGACTCTATGAAATAGGTGACACAAGACCCATAGAGGCCCAGGACCCAGGACCCCTCAGGCTAAGCTGACCCCAGCAGCTGGGGATGCACTCACTAGGGGGCACTCTTCCATCATACTGACCCTACCTCCAACAGACAAATCCTTCCCTGGCTCTTTCCTACCAGCTGCAAACCCACAGGCTTCCTTCCATTCCCTGTAGTCTTTAGCCAGAGCAGAGGGTCTTTCCAGGCAGCAGTAGCACATCTACTAAATTAGTATACACAGTACAAGGCAGTTCTGAGGAAAAGAGCGTGCCAGGGGGTAAGCTGATATTTCCAAAAGATCTTCCTTCATCCATTGGTTCAGAGCTCTCAGGTCTTTGATTGCCTTCCCAGCTCCTTCTCCAGCACAAAGGCTGCCCAGACAGGAATAAACTGAAGGCGTGTCCTCCTGCTGTTTCTCCATTTACTCACCAGTGTGCATGCAGGACTGAGACACAGTTCCACACAGGACAGAGAGTCATGGACTTTCTGGGCACTTACAGACCCCCCAAAAAGGGGAGAAAATGGGGGCGGGGCTTGGTTCCCTCCAAATCCACATCGTGTGATTTTACCTTGGGGGAGAATCATCAGTACCTGCAGAGACACTAGCAACAAGGTATAGCAGAGGGAGGCTGGAGGCTCAAGCGGTGTACAATTTCCTTCCTCTGAGACAAGCATTCTCTCAGTTCAACCACTATAAGGCCTCAATTCGCAAATGTACTAGCTTCCAGACACAAATCCTGTGAGGTAACTTGTGCCTGATGGAGAGTCTAGGCCTGAGGCCTGGGACTGAAAGGAAAAGGGGCAACAGTAGAAGCCCAGGGCTTGGGGGATTAAAGCTGGAGGCATTTGTGAAGGGAAGGGTGGGGAAGGCGGAGAAGAGGGAACGGGGATTTTTGCAGAGGGACAGAGAACTCTCTCTCTTGGCTCTTACTCCGCTGTTAGAACTGGAGCACAGGCACTTTCGTCCCAACGTCTGGTTCTTCCTGTGATTTGCTTTCTGCCCCAGATTTTGACAGGCCTCCTGTTCCCATCAGCTGCCACAGAGGAGGCCAGAAGGTAGAATTTCACAACTAAACAGCAATCTTCCTTTGATGTTGCCACCTGGGCCTTGCAACCCCTCTTCCTCCAATCAACCATTTGGAAAGTGAGAGGGACCATTCCTTTCCCAGCCTAGGACTGCGGAAGGGAAGAGGCCCACTAAAAACCCATCCTAGTGCAGGCTGAGGCGATGTCCCAGGGCAGGCGATGTCCCAGGGCAGGCGTAGACCAGGCTAAGAAGCATGAGGGTGTGGGCACCTGGCTTCTCGCTAAACCCCTATCACACCTATGATGTAGCCACACCCCTGTGAGCCGTGCACTCCAGAGCAAAGGCCTGGAGCTGGTTGAGTCTGAGAATTGGGTCACCTCTGCATCTTTCCTGGGCAGGATTCCAGAAACAGTCAGCCCTACTGTCATCTGGGAAGAACCATTACTTGCGGGGGGAAGGGAACAGATAAGAGAGGGAACAACACTGGCTAAGAAAGACAAGGGTAAGAGGGAGAAATACGTAGCTGGCAAGGCCAGTCTCTCACCTTGCTGTCCACGAACTCAGACATGTAAGCAGGCTGGCCAGCCCAGGGCCCACCCGGGCATGTCTCCTTCTGTCACACTACACTGCAGTCGCCCCTCACCATGCCAGCTTGCAAGCCAGGTGTGGCTGAGGCTCAGGCAGGCTCTGGTGAGACCCCAGATTTTGCCCTTCATTCTTTCACAGATGTAAGAAAACAAAGAAAAGTGTGTGTAAATTTCTGATTCTGTGTCTGGAATGCCATTCTGCCTTCTGCTCTCCCCCGCCCCCTCCCTGGGGGTGCCAGGATAAGGAGTGGAGGGTCCTGACTTGGCCTATAGCAGGCTTGCTTACCCCAACCTGTACCTCTCTGACCCTGGAGGCCTGTAACAGACTGGGTTCTGCAACTATCTCAAGAATGTCTGTGCAGCATTTTCTTAGGTGTCCCTTGAACGGCCCCTGAAGAACAGGGCTGTTACCCTGTGGCCTTTCGCCCAATTTTGCAACCACAAGCCTGCACCCACTCTCATACCTCCACCAAGTGTTCCCAGGAGGAATGCTGTCTACAAGGTGAGGCCATCCGGGAACTTCTCTCTTCCTTTTCATTCATAAGATTCTTACCTGCCATGTCTAGTTAGGATACAGGTACCTTGGCCATAGCTTCTCCTTGTAAAGTAACCTCTTTGTTTGGCTCAGATGACCCACTTTCTCATTTGTATGGGGTCCAATGACTATTTGAAATGCAATATTTGGTTTACAAGTAAACCACATGCACACACACTTTTAGGGAGGCCTTTATTAAAAATTAACAACTTCCTTGACCATTGAGTTTGCAAAGTTTCCTTGCCACAGTCCCCATGGCCCAGTGGCATGGACAGGAGCCTGGGGTGGGGGAAGATTTGGTTGGGTAGGTGGGACAAACTGCAGCTTCCCAGCCCTGATTCACACTTCCGGTAGGGACAGCTCTTTGAAGGGCCGGCAAGGTGTTTGTAAACAATAGAAGTGTAATTCAAAAGTTACCTCTGGGAGTGAAAACAGTGGGGTTTAGGGAAAAGGTTCCGCAGCTCTTGACTGGGGGCAGGGTCCTATGCAGATGAGGATGACATAGTGCAGCAAGACCTGGAAGCCTGGTGCTCGCCCCCAGGCTTAAAGGCGCCCACAAGTTTAGGGATGACAAGTGAGAACGAGGCAGGACGGAGGGAGGGGTGGCAGTGAGGGGTCAAGTTGGATTAAATGGTCCCCAGCGTCGAGGCTGGGGAATGGGGTACCGAGCCACCACGAGCTCAGCGGCCGACGACTGAGCTTGGGCCCGGCCCAGTGCCACCAGCGCCGCCTCCCGGAGAAAGGCGGGGGCCAGAGGGAGAGCGGGAGGAGGCGGAGGGCGGAGGAGGGCGGTGCACCGAGAGGTTATTTGTGGTTCGCTTTGATCCCGAGGGGGAACCTGAAACTCTCACATTCCTGGCATAGCTACCGCCTCCACCGCGCACAGATCCAGGGGCTGCGCGCTAGGGCGCGAGCGGCCAGAGCGTCGGCGCCGCCGCGTAGTGCGCACCTCTGCGGCCGGGCAGAGCCGGGCGAGCCGGGCCAGGACGTCCGGGCTGAGCGCGCTAGGCACCCGCGACCCGCAGCGGTAAGCAAAAACGGCTCCGAGCTCCGCAAGGACTCGCGGGGTGAGAGCCAGGGACCCGCGCCTGGCCTCCAGGAGCCGGAGCACGGCGCCGCGTTCGTCCTCCGGGCAGACGGTGCCTTTTCGAGTCGGCCGCCGGCAAGGGCTGCTAGCTCAGGGATCTCTGCGCTCGGGCTGCGGTCTGGAAGGCTCGCGGATCCCCCGGAGCTGGAAGAGGGGGTAGATTTGGAAAGTGTCGGGGAGGTTTCGGGGTGTGGGTCGAGGGTTTGGTGGGCGGGGAAGGCTGGTGCAGGCGCCTGGTGGAGCTCAGGAGTAAGGGTCCCTGTGGCTGATTTGGCTAGTCAGGGGTACAGGTGTCACTGATCCCCACTAGCCCAAGAATTCTTTGTCTTCTTGGAAAATCCTCTCTGGAGCCACGAATTGGCTCTCATTTAGAAAGAATGCAGTCTGCTGTCCAGCCCGGTGACGTCAGCGCTGGAGTATTTGGAAAACAAAGAGGGCCGGGAGGGAGCGAGGGGGGCGGACCCGCGACGCTTAAAGACCTCTCCCAGCCGTGGAGTACCCTCACCAGCCCATCCGAGGTGCCCTGGCTTCTCCCGGGGCTCAGATCTGCCCTACTCGAGCAGGGCAGGACCCCTGGCCAGTGTAATCTAATTTGGGCACTAGCTGTGGTTCCTTCGGCGAGTGTAAGCTCTGGAGAGGCTGGAGGTGCGCGCTTGCTTAGCAATGTGGCTTTCAGAGGGCGTAGCGCGCCACTTCGGTAGAGGCGCACTGCTCTGGTAAGGGAAACCGAGTTTATTGACGGCGCAGACCGTCAGTATCCGAAAGGCTGTGCGTCTCAGGGACTTGACTGCGACAGATTTGCGGTGAGAGGCCTGGCCGACGTGCCTGTTTGTCCCCGGGTCCTGGAACACTGCTGCGCGCCTGGAATCTCCGGAAGGTTGTGCATTCTTTCTCCGCTCCCTCCCGAATCTTCCTGAGCAGGAGTCCGAAGACAGTGATTAGTGTAGGAAATACCCTGCAGATGAAACTCCGTGCGAACGGACTCCGATTTGCTTCTTTCGCCCCGGTACTGGAGTCAGGGGTGGGGACGATGATCGGGTGCGTGCTCACACACCCCCATCAGGGAGGCCTGGGAGTTGGGTAGTGGGCTGGGAATGGCTGCTATGCCAACATGTCAAGCCTGAGGCAGGGCACCTGGGCGAGTTTTGTGGCTGAGCAGAGGCGAGTTGCCCCTCATACCCACAGGGTCGGTGGCAGCATGGTGTTTGCTTGTTTTTCCCTATGTTCTGGATCTTGGTTTGTGCTAGAAACGAAGCTGGGTGGGGGAGGCAGGTAGCTTCCCAAGCCTTGCGCCTTTGGGAACCCAGGCATACCTGGGAACTGCTTTCTTGCATGCGATCTGATCTCCCCAAACCTGAGGCTCGCAAATCCTGTTCTTCAGACCGGTTAGGTTGTTCCTGGTGTCAAGAACGAGACTGAGCCTGACTGTTCATCCCGCGTGTGCCTAGTGGCCATCTCCAGGTAGCAAATGTGTGCAGAGAGGGCATAGTCATACTCAGGACACGTTGTTCTTTCTTCCCGGCTCCCTCGCCGTTTCCCTGAATGCTCACTAGGTGGCTGCTGGCCTGCTAACCTTTTTGCCTCATCTCACAAAACCATTGTCCTATTGTATTCGGCTTTTCCTTTTAAATCTCTTTTCCCCAGTGCGGAGGAGATGTCTCCCTCTTCTTGTTCACTTTGCACAATGACTGCCAAGGTCGCCCATGACAAGAAGTCCCAGACCGGTTTTATCAGTAGCCTTTGAAGCAGGGCCCCGGGGCTGTGGCTCAGGAAGAGGTTGGAGGGAGTACATTGTGCCAAGACTACCCCAAGGCATCTTCATTCTACAGGAACTCCAGTGGGGTTAAGTCCACTCTTTACTCAGGTGCTCTGTTGGTGTCTGGCCTGGCAGCTAAGTGGTCAGATCTGAGCCAAGCTGGCCACGGGGTCATCCATGAAGATAGCTGCTGGGTGGCAGACTCCAGGGGCCTGTGCTTACTGATTGATTACTTTGTTTTGCTGTCGTTAATAAGTCTCTGAATGTCATTGCAATAGTCATCATTTGCCAAGGATTTACTATGTACCAGGAGCTCAGCAGTTACTGTCTCTTTAAATCCCAACCATGTGACAAGCAGTATTCATTCATTTCATTTTTTTTTTTAATGAAAAAACTGAGGCTTGGAGGTTGGGTTATTTGCTTTAATCAGTCAGGACAACATGGGCATTGGGACCCAGGCTTGTGTGAAATTCGCCTACCCCAGCCTTGCTCTCTACTTTACCGTTATGCTTGCAACCAGACTGCAGTGGAAGTTTGTCCCTGTCTCTTGTGATTTCACTGATCTCCTTTACTCTCTCTCTCCCTTTCCAGGTGCTCTGGGGTCAGGTGTCTGCTGGCCACTTTCTAAGCAGGTGTGTATAAGCCAAAGAAGCATGAGGACCCTGGAAGACTCCTCAGGGACAGTCCTGCACCGCCTCATCCAGGAGCAGCTTCGCTATGGCAACCTGACGGAAACGCGTACCTTGCTGGCCATCCAGCAGCAGGCCCTGAGGGGTGGGGCTGGAGCTGGGGGCACAGGGAGCCCCCAGGCCTCCGGAGACATCTTGCCACCTGAGGACGGTCAGGTGCTACAGCAGGCTACCAGGCAGGAGCCTCAGGGCCAGGAGCACCAGGGCGGTGAGGCCCACCTGGCGGAGAACACCCTCTACCGGCTGTGTCCACAGCCCAGCAAGGGTGAAGAGCTGCCTACCTATGAAGAGGCCAAAGCCCACTCACAGTACTATGCAGCCCAGCAGGCAGGGCCTCGGCCACATGTTGGAGAACGGGATCCTCGTGGGGCCCCAGGAGGCATTCACCGGCAAGATGAGGCCCTGCGCGAGCTGAGGCACGGGCATGTGCGCTCACTGAGTGAACGACTCCTGCAGCTGTCCCTGGAGAGGAATGGCGCCCGAGTCCCCAGCCATATGAGCTCCTCTCACAGCTTCCCGCAGCTGGCCCGAAGCCAGCAGGGGCCTGTACCCCGGGCCCTGCCTGCTGAGGGCCCGGAATCCCGGGGACCCCCACCACAGTACCCACATGTCGTACTCTCCCATGAGTCTACCGCTGTCAGCGACCCGAGGTACCGCACCCGTGGCAGCCCGCACTTCCAACATGCAGAAATCAGGTAATTACACCCTCCATGACCCTCCAAGCTCCTGGAGTTTTTCCAGTGTAGTTTCCCAGAGTAGACACCTTCAGTATCTTCTCCTGGCAAGCTAATAGGGAGCTAGGAAGTCTAAGCTAATAACATCCCTACCCTGCTCCACCCCTACCAGCTCCAGAGGCTGCATGATATGACCCCTTCCTTCTTGAAGGGAAAAGGGAGACAGTCCCAAAGGCTAGAGGAGAGAAGGCCTTGGGGAAGGTCACATAAAAAGTTAGAACTGTTGCTTTGGTTCATAGATAGACACCACTGTCTGCTTAGCAGTAGCGGTCAAGAGGGCCCCCAAAGGTTAAGAAATGTAGCAAAGGTTAGAGGCAAGATTTCAGAAAGAACTTCCTAAGGACAAAGAACGGGCAACATTGCCAAACTGTCCCCAAGTAGAAAGAAGATGGACCTTCCCTGGAGGTTTTGTTTTTGTTTTGGTGGATGATATGCTTCCTGTGACAGCTGGGAGAGGAGCTCCTGAGGAGGCTGAAGGAACCAGATGGCCACCACCCTAGAGACCACTCTGGCAGAGCTCTGCTGTCGCCACTGTTCATTTCCTTTAATGCTTTTCCATGTGCCTGTAGCTAGTGCTGGGAGAGGAGTCTGCAGATGAGCTCCTGGCAGTGGAGGTTCAGGAGACATTGTTAGACTTTGACTCAGTCTGAAAGGAAGCTGAGAGGATGTGATCCGATTCAGTGTCAAAGGTGTAATGTGTCGGCCTGCAGAGAAAGGGAGTGTGAAGCCAGAACAGAAGCCAGGGACCTGGGAGGTAGGACCCAGGTAACCGCAGAAATGAGTTTCCTGGAAGTGAGGCTCTACCTCAGTCACTCACCGGGCTCACCACCTTCTCCAGAGAGGCAGACACTTCCATCACTGTTGCACCTTGCCCTGGGGGTGTCCAGGGAACCCCACCAGAGGGGCCTGTAGGCTTATGGACTCCCTGTGGTGGCACAGGGTCAAAGTCTGCTGAGTGTTCCTTTAGTCACTCACTTTCCCAGTGATTGGTCTTTCCTGGGGAAGATGCTTTTCCTTGCTCTCCAAAAATGAGCAAGTAGAGTGACAGCACTGGTGTAGAGGAAGCACAGGATGAAACTTCATAGGCTTTCTCCAGCTCCAGCCCTTCCGTGCCCCCATTTATCTCCCTTCTCAGGGCTGGTCAGGAAGACTTCTGGAAGCTGAGTTGTGCTTTCTTCTTTTGGACTAGCCTTTTGAACCCTGTCAGGAAATGATAATATCGTAGCAGGGATGTAGACTGAAGGAGAACAAAAAGGGAAGGGGGAGCGACTGAGGGGAAGGGACAGCATGTGTGGCGGGAGGTGACACTATTCTTTCCCACAGCTAAAGATGCTGCTGTGTCTGCCTGGCCAATGCACAAGCAGAGGGTTTCAGGAGCCACCCCGAGGAGAGGAGGCCACGTTAGCAGAGAAAGCGGAGTCTGGATGTTTCACGGGGCGTGGGCTCTGCCCAGCTGTCACCGGAAGCTTTGCTTTAGGTAGCAGACAAATGTGCCTGCTTTCAGCTGGCACATGAAGACAGTTGGGTATTGGGGACAGACTTGAATTTAGGGTCCTAGTAAGAGTTAAGGGAGCCCTAGGCTGTAAGTGACATGGGTGCAGCTGCTGGCCAATGGGCCCAGAAGTAGAATTCCATTTTTATGGGCTTCTAGAACTTGGAAATTTCTTTATGAAATGGAAGGATTTGTGACACTTGGAATCAGAAGGGCTGGGGGAAGGTCCTGTGACTTGTCATGCTTCTCTCTGCCCCTTCTTTGAACACTGAACCCTGACGGCGCCAATTACACCAGTAGAATGTTGTCCCTTGACCTCCGCAGCCCAGTAATCCAAGGGCAGCCCTCTGAATTTAAGAGTAAGCTGAGTCCCTCCTGAAAGATTTGGGACCTGCCCTTAAGGGAGTGCCTGTGTTGCCCAGCATCCACCAGACCTTACCTGTGAGGCTGGAGACCCTCCTAAGACAGCAGAGAGACAGCCACACTGAGGCCTGAGGTCCTAACAGCTGGAGCAGGATCTGAATCCTTCTGCATCACACTCACCCTGATGTCTGTGTTATTGCTGTCACCTTAACCCAAGCCCTTGAGGAGTGTTTTGAGGGAGTGGGGCAAGACCTGACAGAGAAAGGAGAAAACTCCAGTGTGCTCCTTCAGTGGACCTGAAACTGACGACTTGGATCAGATGCAGGGTAGCTGCTGGGCCCAGCTACCCAGTTACCCTGGGGCCTTGGAAGACGCTGGGTTTAGTTATGATTCATATGGCCTCGAGAACCAAAAAGAAATGTCCATTGATTAGAGAGCTCAAGGGTGCATTTTTAACAATGCCTTATTTGGAACACTCATTCTCGTGAGGCTGAGGACAGCTTATAGTGATCCCCTGACCTTGGCCTGAGTGAGACAGGGCGTGACATCTTGACTTCATCCCCTCCAGCTCTGCTTTCTGGTCTTGAGTCTTTGGGAACCTTGGGCAGCTACCATTTTGGAAGGACCCTTCCCACTGGGCACTGCCTAATACTGGAGAGGCTGACTGGTTAACGCTTATTAATATTAGCAGTGGGAATCTGCGAGGTCTCTGAGTGCCATGTCTTCTGTTCCCAGGATCCTGCAGGCCCAAGTACCTCCTGTGTTCCTCCAGCAGCAGCAGCAATACCAGTACCTGCAGCAGCCCCAGGAACACCCTGCACCCCCACATCCAGCTATTCTTGGTCATGGGGGTCATGGTCTGGGAATAGAGGGACCAGCAATTGCCCAGGCTCCCTCAGCCACTGCCGGGACTGCCCATCTGGCCCAGATGGAGGCTCTGCTGCGGGAGAATGCCAGGCTGCAGAGGGAGCTGGAGAGCTCGGCAGAAAAGGCCAGCTGCATTGAAAAGGTAGGCTTGCTGGGGTCTCAGACAGAGCCCTTGAGAGTGTGATGAGCGAGCGGGCAGGTAGACAGGACTGAGGAGTCCGAGAGCCTGCATCTGGTTCCATTTCTGTCTTCCTGGGCCCCCTCTCCTTTGCTCCTCAGGCACCTCCCCAGCTGGCTCCAGACAGCTGGGGAACAGCCGAGAGGCCGCCTGAGCAGGCCTGGAGCGTGAGCAGTTGCTGGCTAGTGGCAGTTAAAAGAGCTCATTCACCAGCGCCCTGCTCACTCACACCCTGGCCCTGCGCACGCCCCTCCCTTGGACACCTCCCACAGAGGGCTCTTTGTGTCCCCCACACAACAGCCAGTCTGTTCCAGGCCAAAGAGAAAGTCCCTCCTCTTGGGGTGGGGGGTGGGGGGGAAAGAAACTTGTTGGCATGGCAAGCCAGCTAGGAGCACGTGCAGGACCTGTGGCAGCCAAGTAGGAGGGGCAGTGGAGCAGGGTGGCCTTTTTCACGGATGGAGGAAGCAGAGACGCCAGACAAAGCAGCTGGGGCTCAGGTGTGGCTCCCCTTCTTTAGGGGAGGCTTACGGTTATGCGCTAAGCTGTGTGGATCAGAACATCTCCTATCTGGACCCTTCATGTCCAGATTTCTCAGCAGACACCACCACCCAAAAGTAAAAGCTATATTTTGGTGCCCTGGAAGCAGTCCTTGCTGAGTTCCTGGCCCTTGGGCAGCAGCTGGGACCCTTGGTTCTGGTGCCAGCAGTCTGGCCCTCAGGAGGCTGCTGGCTTCTGACCATCCTACTGCAGCCGCTTGGGCTTTGTGCTTGCTTTATGCTCCTCCTCCTCTCCCCATTTCTGGTGTAGAAAAGGAGGTCTGCCTGGGATCCACCCCTGGAAGCCCTACCCTCCCTTCAGCTCTGCTTCTACCTCTTGCAGCTGGAGAGTGAAATCCAGCGGCTTTCTGAGGCCCACGAGAGCCTGACAAGGGCCTCTTCCAAACGTGAGGCCCTGGAGAAGACCATGCGGAATAAGATGGACAGCGAAATGAGGCGGTTGCAGGACTTCAACCGTGATCTTAGAGGTGAGAACTGGGCACAGTGGGAGGGCTACGGAATATCTGCTGGGCTCTGCTGTTCTAGGGCAAAATCTGAAATCTGTTATGTATAAACATAAGCACAGCTTGACTCTGAGGCCAGGCTGAGACTCTGGGGAACACTTATCTATGTTCTGGGCCTTGGAGCACCTCCTAGAGTCCCCAGCACATGGTCCAACAAAGGGTGTTTCCTGGTGGGTGGCTGAGTTGGGCCTCTTTGTGAACCTACCTCCTCCAGCTTGGAGGAGGCAGCTCATCCGTAGGGCCCCAGGGAAAATCACAAGCAGGCAGCTGACACCAGAACATCTGTCGTTCATTTCAAACAGAGAGACTGGAATCTGCCAACCGTCGCCTGGCAAGCAAGACGCAGGAGGCCCAAGCAGGCAGTCAAGACATGGTGGCCAAGCTGCTGGCTCAGAGTGAGTAGAGGCCACCAAGAAGCCTGGCTGGCGGGGTGCAGGTGAAGGTACCACAGTTGCCCTGGAGGGTGGGGTGGCTCTCTCCCCTGCAATGCACAGCACTGGACTGGACCTCGGTGGAAGGGTGGCTTCTAAAGAGAAATAAGATTTAGTTCTATGTTTGTTCGGAAGAGCAATCAGTACCCTCGGGAAAGCTGGGGAACGGTGACTGCCGAGCTGTGACACTGACCATCAGCGCAGTTGTCCACAGCAGAGGGGCATGGTGGGTCGAGAGGGGCCGGGGAAGCCTGGCTGCCAGGAGAATGAAAAATAATTTCCGGGGGAGTTCCGGGCAACAGAAAGGCTGGAAATGGGAATGTGAGCCATTTTGGAGCCTACTGGAGCTGGGCCACAGCAAGACTGGCAGCAATCTAAAGGGTTTGGGAGGCCTTGCTCTGAACAGGATGTGCGGTCATCCTTGAAGGATAGATGAATTCACTGCCTGGTCCGCTCCTTCCTCCCTTCCTTGTTTGACCCATTTGCTGATCAGCAGAATTGGGCTAAGCATCCGGCAGGTATTTCAGCAGAGGGAGAAAACAGGCCCAGGAAAGGGGAAGAAAGTCAAGAAAGTGATGGTGAGCTTAAAACAAGCGCAATCCTGGAGACTAATGGTGAGGAGGCCCCTGGCGGGCTGGGAGTCCCAAGTGTCCAGCAGGGGTGGAGATGCACTTAGATGGTGGCCATGAAGGGGCTGAAGGCCACAAAAGGCAGAGGTCAGTGGCAGAAAAGCCAGAGTCCTACAGGGATGACAAGAGTTGGTTTCTGGGTAAGGTGGTTTTGAGAAAGGAACCCATCAGAAAAACCAGAAGCAGCTGGCTGGCTGGCAGCACCCCTCCCTCCTTCCGAGAGGACTCAAATCCCAGGACAGCGACTTCCTTTGTACCCCAGTCCAAGGCTGGGTTTGGGGATGTGGGTAACAAAGGCTAAAAGCCTGTCAAGTTTGGCGGGATGTAGGCTAGCCTGGCTGAGGGAGGTGGCCCGAGCTAAGGGTCTGCGGGAGGGAGTATGGGGGTTACTCTGGGGGTCTGGAGAGCTGGAGTGGGCAAGCAAAGTAATGGGGAGCTCTGTGAAGGAGGCAGGCAGGACTTTTAGTGCCTGACTCTCCCAAAGAAAGGAAGCGGGGCGGGGGAGGGGGTGTTTCTGGAAGCCTGCGAAGGGGAGAGGAGGCGGAGGCTGGCCGGGAGGCGTTTCCGCTCCCTGGGGACTGAGCGAGCGCCAGGCTGTTCTTGGCTTCTCCCTGGAGCCATTAATCTCGCAGGCAGCCGCGGGTGACCTGGATGCCTGGCATTCCTGAGCCGCTGGGCTGTTCCGCTCGCATCCCGCTCCCCCCTCCTGCCGGCGAGTGCCTCAGCCTGGCGCCCTTTGGCCCTCCCGGCCTTGGGAGGCTGGGAGGAGGCCGGGCAGGACAAAGGCAGACGGCCTGGCAGTGTGTGTGGCTGGGGTACTCTTGGCTGAAGGCGCACCTGCGTCTCCCTGCCCCATTGGCAGGGCAGAGGTGTATTTCTCACTAATGGCCTACTGGCAGCAGGACCAAGGTTTTATTAGGTTCTTTTGGCCCCCAGAGTGGGGCCTCCTGGCCCCCCAGGGCACCTTGAGCTTGGACAAAGCTGCCAGAAGTTTCCGGAAGCAGAAGGCTGGATCCCCTGGCTCTGCCACTGCGAGGGCTGACACCCCAAGCAGTACTCAGGGAGGGAACCTGGGTGACCTTTTTTATGCATAGTGGCTGCAACACGAGGACCGAGTGTGGTCATCACCACCCCCCCACACCTCAGCTCTTCCCCTGTGCAAGCCGTTAAACCCTTGGCACCCTCCCCGGGGACCCTGAAGCCTGACCTCCCCTGAAGCCTGACCGCTCGCTCTGCTCCCTCAGATTCCTGGACTGAGATGGAACAATGTTCCCATCTCATCCCAGGCTGGAATGAGATACAGGCGTTGTTCAGTTTCTAAGTTGTAGGAGACACCGTCCAAGACCAAAGCTGCCTGCTCCCTCCCTCCCTGGCTGATGTTAAGACAGCATCATGTGCAGGGATCCTTTTCCTTATCATCCCCGTCCACATCTTTTCCCTCCATACCTAAGAAGAGAGCCAGCTAGCCATTAGCATTCCAGAGTAAGCCCAGGTTATGCAGGGCAAGGGGCCGGAAGGTTAAAATAAGAACTAAAGTTAAATACCCAGTTCCTCCATCTTTACCTTTTCAAGTGCTCAGTCAGCACATGTGGCCTAGTGACTACTGTTTGGATGCCACCATTCAGAATAATCCCACTGAACAGAAAGGTCTGCTGGATCAGGTGCTGCCCCAGACTGTTTCCTTGGGTTCACTAGGCAGGTCCACAGCCTGCTCCTTTGGACCAGTCTGGCACTCCCGGAGGCACGGAGATGAACTTCCAGGGCACAGAGATGGACTTAACCTGGAGCATGTGCTGAAGACCCATCATTAGCCAGGGTCTCGCTTGGACCAGCTGTTTGGAGAGATCTCTCAGCAGAGACTCCCCTCGGCAACAAACAAGATGATTTAGTCAGGATAGCCATACCCTCAGATATAATTTTTGGACCAGAGTCATTTTTGCTGCGCTGTGGAGTGTGCATTCCTTTATGAGCTTGGTTGCCTACGTCTGCATTCCCAGACCATGAGCAGAAGTGGGGCACTTAACAAGAGAGGCCTGGGTTTGGAGAATAAGCCCTGGGGCACATGATGGACAGGAGGCCTGTGGGGCAAGTGTCCCACTCAACAGCCAACCAGACAGTCTGGGCTTTGGAGTCCTGTGAACTTGGGCTCCCATTTGGCAGGACCATTGTCTTATGTTTCTCCCTCTATGAGGGGGAGGGGGGTACAAATACTACTGGTGAGGCTGGAGGACTCAGTGATACAAGATGTGGGGCAGCAAATGGTGCCTTTCTCCTCCCTTCCTTGTCCTCCCCCTTTAACACTGACCAGGCCTCTGTCCTCATAAGCCTTCATTTTCCCACCTGTAATTGGGAATCCTGGTCCTCCCTTATTAAGCTTTAGTTGTCCGGAGGCTCAAGGGGAATAGTGGCAGTGTTTTAGAGAGGTAACACCTGGCACGGCACATTTGGAAGGAGATAGTATGGCATAGTTGTTACCTCAAGGTCCTGTCTCCTGCCATTTCTCCCTCTCTTGTGAAAAGGCTTGATCACTGTAACTAACTCTTAGGCTTCCTGAGGGGTGAGGAGCAGCTATTCGGGACACACAGCCTAACAGGCAGTGGAACCAGCGAGAGTGGGTGGTCACCCTCACTGACCGGGCGCCCTCTCTGCAGGCTACGAGCAGCAGCAGGAGCAAGAGAAGCTGGAGCGGGAGATGGCGCTGCTGCGCGGTGCCATTGAGGACCAGCGACGCCGGGCCGAGCTGCTGGAGCAGGCTCTGGGCAATGCGCAGGGCCGCGCAGCCAGAGCTGAGGAGGAGCTGCGCAAGAAGCAGGCCTATGTGGAGAAGGTGGAGCGGCTGCAGCAGGCGCTGGGGCAGCTGCAGGCTGCCTGCGAGAAGAGGGAGCAGCTGGAGCTGCGTCTGCGGACGCGCCTGGAACAGGAACTCAAGGCCCTGCGCGCACAGCAGGTGAGCCGGACGAGCCTAGGAGGAAAGCAGAGCAGCATCAGAGAGGCCAGGCCTGAGGACCCTGGAAGCCCCGCTCAGGCCCAGGCACAGCCCCTGGGGAAGCAAGAGCAAGTGATCTGTGTTCACCCACATGTCACATCACAGACTGCCGCTTGGCCCATGTCCAGGCTGGGCAGTCCTTGTCCTCGGCGGCAGCAAGGTTGGCATCCTGTAGAGAAAGCAGCCGCTTCATGTAAAAGACCGGCCAGCTCTCTTGGAGCTTCCCAAGATGGGAAGAAGTTGGTCTCCCAGGTCCAGAGTCTATTTTTGCTTGAGCTTCTATGTAAATATGTCTGTGTTTACAAGCCAGACATCTCCACGCCTCTCCTTACCCTTCCCACAGAGGTAATTATGATAGCACTCCTGCCGCAGCCCAGAGAATCTGATAAATAGTCTCCTGTGTCCACTAGAACCCGTGGCCACCATACCCAGCCTCCACCTTGATGTGATGTTCCTTGTTCTGCAGAGGCAGGCAGGCACCCTCAGTGGGAGCAGCAGCAGTGGTGGGTCCCCAGAGCTCAGTGCCCTGCGACTCTCAGAGCAACTGCGGGAGAAAGAGGAGCAGATCCTGGCACTGGAAGCCGACATGACCAAGTGGGAGCAAAAGTATTTGGAGGAACGCGCCATGCGACAGTTTGCCATGGATGCAGCCGCCACCGCAGCCGCCCAGCGTGACACCACCCTCATCCGACAATCTCCGCAGCCCTCTCCCAGCAGCAGTTTCAACGAGGGCCTGCTCGCCGGTGGCCACAGGCACCAGGAGATGGAAAGCAGGTTCGGCATTGCAGTCATCCAGGACACCAAAGGCGTGGTGTCCAGTCCCAGCCCTGTCCTCAATCCCCAGTGGACAGGTCCCTGTCCCCACAGAGCTCGGCAGTCCCTCTGAGCTGACCTGCATGTTTGGCAACCAGGAGTTGTAAGCACGGTCAGGCTGTGCGCCCCATCCTCAGTATTGCCCTTTAGGATGAGAGTCACATCCTTGCCGTCTGTCATCGATGAGTTTAGATCTGGCCCCTGCTGACCCAGTTAGACAATGTGCGCACTCCATGTACACTGCTCTAGAAGGGCAGGAAGGTCCCACCCAGTTGTAGGGAGGGCTTTACAACTTCCCCAAGGTGGAAAAGGTGGAGTCTTGTGACTGTGAGACTGACCATGTGGACATGGTCTGTTCCCTAGGCTAAAGGTGCTCCATGCCCAGATCCTGGAGAAGGATGCAGTGATCAAGGTCCTTCAGCAGCGCTCCAGAAAAGACCCTGGCAAGGCTGCCCAGGGTTCCCTGCGGCCAGCCAAGTCAGTGCCGTCCATTTTCCCGGCTGCGGCAGCGGGGACCCAGAGCTGGCAGGGGCTCTCATCGAGTGAGCGGCAAGCAGATGCTCCTTCCCGCCTGGCGATGGGTAAGAACAGGCTGGTGGTGTGGAGAGAAAAGAGGTCTTGGGCACAGGCACAAATACCCAGGCCTTTCCTCAGGGGCCAGAGCTTCCTGACTCCTCCTCAGGAGACTGGCTTGTGCCTTGGCTCAGTGACTCCACAGCCTATGACTATCTTGGTTGGGTGAAGAGTGTCAGCCCCAGCCACTGCATTCTGCTGTCATAAGCCCCAGCCATCTAGCTATCCATGGATGGAGCTTTCTGTACAGATATACCTTCTAGGCAGGCCCTCTCTGTTCTTCCTTCTTAGTAGATAGCCCAAAAACTCTAGATTTCATTTACACAGAAGTATTCTTCCTCTCAAAACCCGTGGAAACTAATCCAGCCTGATTAGTTCCTCCCTTTGGAAAACAGAAGCATTAGCTGGATGTGCTGTTGCATGTCTTTGGCCCCAGCTACTCGGGAAGCTGAGGCAGGAATTTCAGGCCAGCCTGAGTGACTTAGAAAGGCCCTGTCTAAAAAGAAAAAAGGCTAGGAATGTGGCTGAAGTTCCTGGATTCAGTCCTCAGTATAAGGGGCCATAGTAGGAGATAGAAGCTTTAAGCCCTGTCAGAGTTGTTGCAGATTAAGAGTTGCCCAGTAGGTCCAGTTCGCTGGGATGTGCTTCACTGGGGCTGCATCTTGTAAGTGAGGTGTTAACCACCAAACTCTTGCCTTTCCCACAGACAGGGCACCAAGGGAAGAACTGGGGGCTGCAGCTCACCTCCCTACCCACGCCAAACACGGGAGTAGAGATGGAAGTACCCAGACCGACGACCTTGCAGAGAGCACCTCTGCTTACTTGGCGCTGGAGCCCGACAGCCTTCCAGGCTGCAGCAGTAACCACAAGGCAGCCTCTCTGGGTGAGCCTCCATTTTCTCCTGACTTCTGAGCCAGGCTGTTTGAGGGTGTGCTGGTGTGTGAGCTGGCACACCACGGCCCCTTCTGTGTCACTGCCACCCTCTGTGGGGTCTCTGTATGGTGACAGGTTAAGGAGAGGTCTGGCTGAACCCAGTATGAGCGTGAAGGCTGTTGGAACTGAAATCCCAAATTGAGACAGATCTAAAGTTCAGAAGCATAGTGGCCCAGTGGGATGTACTGTCTCTCCCTTATCCTTGCCTTGCATATTTCGTTGCCAATCTGCATACCTCAGATACTAGAGCTTGTCAAGTCATCCTGATGGCACTCACAAGTTGGAGGACTGTTTAAAAAGAGTCTGGGAAGGAGAAACTTGAGAAGTCCTTTCTGCTTTTGCTCCCCTTTCACATTAGCTTCTGCATATTTGCCTGGGCCTCATGATCTCTGAAAGCCACAGGCACGAGAAGAATGTTGCAGCCTCCCTCCCTCGGGGCTCTCCATGGCTTCTTTCAAGTCCTCTCACAAGTTCAAAATCAAAAACACCTCATCCAGGCTAGAGGATAGTCTGGCCCAAGAGAGTTGAGAAAAAGCAGGGCGTTTTGCTTGATTGACCAAACTGTGGGAACCTGGGTACCTGGGCAGCCAGGAGAAGAAGAGCCGGTGAAGAAAAAGATCTGGTCTTAAAATTTTGAACAGGACAAGATTTTAAAAAGCAATCTCCTGACACTCATGGCATGTACCTGTGTTCTTGTCTTTCTCTCCAGACTCAATAGCTACATCCAGAGTCCAGGATTTGTCGGATATGGTGGAGATACTGATCTGAAGAAGTGGTCCCTTGGGGATCTGAATAAAGCCCTCCTTTCCTCTGCCACTCTCGGCCATTCCAGCACCCCCTAACTGCATCTTCCCCACTTTCCCCAACCGTTGAGCATGTGGTCCCAGAAACTCAAAAAGGAGTGCTGCAAGGGAGAAGGAGCAAGAGGGTCCAGCTCCCCAGGAGCTGCCACTCAAGCTACATTCCGCCTTTGCCCAGAGAGAATGCACCAGCAAGCCCAGAAGGGATCTGAGCCTGCCAATCGGCATTTAGACAAGAAGGGAGAGGGGATTTGTTTGGGGAGCAGATTCTCAAGGGTGGTTGCTCATGCACACCAAGTGGGGTAACCAGGACAGCTGTGCTTTTCTCCTGGGTGAATGTGGCTCTAGCCAACCTCATCTGCTCTGCAGCTCCTCACCGCTTTCTTGGGAACACAAGGCTTGAATCTTTTAGAGACTGTTGAGGATGTGAATCTTGCAGAAGTCACAGCTACACCCTTCACTTCGAGTGGATTCAGGACCGTTCAAGTGCGCTGGGGGACAATGTGTGGTTTGTATATAATTCCCTTTCTTATGGAACGGAAGATTGCAGCATGCTGGTTCAAGTTGGTCTCCAAGGGCCATGCTTGTTGTCCCTGCCACTGTGCTTTCTGATGCTTCTGACTGCTTCCCAGTTATTCCTCCTTCTCAACATCTTGGTCCATGGAGTTGGACTTGGGTTGATTTATGAGATATTGGTTCTTTTTGTCTGTCTAGATATTGTCTTAAATATAATCCCCATCACCAGCCTTTTGAAATCTCTCTCCCTGGGACATCCTGTCAGTTTGATTATAAACTCTGAGCCAGATGAAATGAGCCACCACACAGACATCTGCCATGCCCACCCATGCACATGGGTGAACCTGTCCAGCACCAGTTCTGAGGAAACTGGAGATGTTGTCTTGTTCTCATAAATGTCTTTGTTCCCACCTGGAGGGACTGGGAAAAGGAGCATTGCTGTCGAAAATGTCAGTTAGCTTCAAGATGTAGCTGAAATCGTCCTCTAAGTGGAGCACGTATCACAAACTCCTGTGAGGCAGGCTGCTCAAGCTACCCATTCCTGGCCCTGGAGCTGGGCCAGATACTTGGAATTATGGTGAATGCATCCTGTCTGGCATCCTCCACCGACAGTAACTTTGACTTTTGGTCTTAAAGTTCCCCAGTTCAGTCCAAGAGGCTATTGGTGGTTTTATCAGTTTTGTGCTTACTGTTTCTAGTTTTCCTTAAAGTTTGTTGTATTTTTCTTCACTGTTTTTAGATTCAGCATGTGTTGTTTTATTCCCATGGTTCCCTTTATTTCCTTTTTAAACATTTGCATTTGCTGGACAATTGCATATTTTTTTAATTCCCCCACCCCCTGTATAAAGCTGAAAAATACATTTGGTTCATGTGCATTGTTTACAAAGCAAAAAGAAGAAAAAAAGGCAAAAAAATATTGTGAAAGGTGAAAAAAAACGACTTAATATATTTTGGATTAATATTTGGTATTTCTTTTAAAATATTTTTTGTGCTGTGAACGTTTTCTGCCAAAGACCATGATGTGTGTCTGTATGTTTTAAGTTATCATAAATATTTAAAATGTAAACATGGCTGTTTTGTTATGCCACCCTGTACCAGGATTGCTGCTGCATTCCACTGGGTGTAACAGTATTTTAATAAAAAAATTATTCAGAGTGGTGTCTTTGCATGGGTAAGATTTTTTGCACTGATAGAAAAGGGTGAGGATTGCGATCCAGTCTCTCCCAGGACCCCGTGATGTCAAGACATCGAGGACTGTAGTCCTATGCATCTGTGAAGCTGCTTTGAGGAGTGTTGGAATGACGGCTCAGTTCTTTTTCCTACTCTTACAGAACATTTCTCAAAAGTTAGGAGATAAAAGGTGCAACCTCTTAACTCCTCATCAACTTGGACCAAACCCTGATTACTGCATAGTGTGAGAGGATGTACCAAGCCAGTATTATCCTTACCTTGGTCCCACCCACCAGAGCATCTATGCACCATGCTTGTTCTGCCTGGACACGTACAGAAGATATCAAGTGTTGTGGCATATTCTTGAGCATGCTTTCCTTGGCTATAGCATCACTCTTTTCTCAATGCTTGAATTGGTATATTGCTTCAACTTGAAGGAGAAGATAATTCTCAATCATGCCCATCTTTGCCAGAAGGCAGAAAGCTGAGAGTGAGGCAGCAGTCTGTGGAGCAAGTATTAGCAAATTACCCTTCTCGTCAGGCAGCAGCTGTATTACTGAGTAATCAAGCAGGAACCTGAAAGAGGTGTCTCCTATCCACAGAAATGGAGGCTCCTGGCAACTTTGCAGATGACAATGGACCTGCTGCATGGGGAGCTCAGCTGACCTCCCACTCTGCCTCCTGCTACCTTGGCAAGTTCTGCTGAGCCCTGGGGGTGGAGTTCGCTGAGATTCATCGTGATTCCCGAGTGCTCTGGTTCCTGTACCCTAATACCTAATAGTACTGTGCAAGGACATAGTATCCAAAACAAAATACAGTGACTGTGTCCGAAGATTCCAAAAAAGACAGGCTCCTGTTCACCTCCACCTGAGCCCTGAGAGCCATGGGGGAGGGGCATCACAAACAGGAGTGTGAGCTTCGACAAGGGCTCCTTCCCACACAGCACTTGTGGCTAGGGCCTTTCAAAGCCTCTGCCTTCTGTGCCATTTAGTGTATCAAGGGCCATCTCAGTGTATTTCCTTGGCACAGAACAAGATGTGAAGAAACTGATTCCACTATGCCCTGCAAATGGTCACATATTTGTGTGTGCACAGCTTTGTGTGTCCAAGAAAATGGTGCAAGGGTGCCAATATATTCTGGCCAGTGTCCCTCCAAGGGACAGAGTCTGCAACCACATGCTCCTCACTAGGTCATCTCAGGAAAAGACTGAGCTGGCTGCTCCATGTACTTGGAAATGCAGTCTAATCACACTCCAGAACTGGTAGAGCTGCAGACTAGCGGGGCTGGACAGGCTCTGGCCAGGGAGGTGCTCACCCCAGTTGTCTGGACACCTGCAAAGGGATGGAGCCCAAGCTAGGGCCTGGATGGCTGGAACCCTTTGGAGGCCAAGTTCTCTGGGGAGAGGGGAGGCAGCGCTAACCTGCCTGCTCTGCCCTCACCCAGTACTGCCCAGTCAGCGAGGGCAGCGTGAGCTCCGAGTGGCTGCCCCAGCCTCTCTCCTTCTCTTACCTCCTGGTTAATTGTTAATTCTTCCCATAGCTTGTGTAAGTACCAGGCTCATACAGCTTGTTAAAAATATGCCAAGATAAGGGGAGCGAATAACCGAATAACCAGAGATAACCAAAGCCACTTCACTACCCCCAAGGACTGCAGCTGCCTTGCCTCCTAGCACAAGCGAATACTTGTCCCTGGACATCCCTTGGTGTGTATAACTAAGCTCTCTAGGGGCAGAAACCCCAGCAACACAGTGCTTCCTGGACCCTCCATGCCTGGATCCGACACCTGAGAGGAGTGCCGAGCGAGCATCAGTGCTCTCTGCATCCTTTGTGAAATACGATGGAATTCACAGGCCATAGGTTCACCCTGCCCAAGCGTGTCATTGGTGTCGTGTTTCATATCCCAGCAGCACTTTAAGCCAGTGGTCAATCATGGGTCGTCACCAAATGACAACCTGGCGGGTCACACAGACACCGTTCTCCGTGTTACTCAACGTGGCACATTCACACTTGCCATTTTTGTGGATGACACTGAACTACCTTTCTGTAGCTGCAGTCTCTTTCCACCTGCACAGGGCCCAGCAGCTCTGCTACACCTCTGCTGGGCTGCAGTGAGGACATCATCTGCTCTGAGCAGAAGCCCCCTGCCATCCGACCCCCTAGCTGGCCAAGGATTCTAACCAGAAGTTTGGATAGGAGGCCAATGAACACTGAGCCCCCAGGTACCCCCATCTGGTCAGTTTTCCAGAGTCCAGGATCACAGGGATGGATCCAGCTTTGAGCACCCTGAAACTTACCAATGAGGGGAGGCTACAAAAGAAAGAATGTAAAATGTTGAATTTAAAATTAGGTCTAGAGTCTTAAGAGGTACTATTCAAGGGAGAGTTCCAAGGTAAGAGCTTGGTTAAGCTCCACCTTAAATCTGCAGCTGGGTATGGCCTCACGGCTCCCCAAAGGAGTAAAGCCCCAGGAGGTGCCATGACCTGGTTTCACCGTTTTTCTCTTGGGTGTGGTTAATGCTGGAGTTCACCGAAGCTGCAGTTTTCTTCCTGGGGGCCTGGTGGGGGGACAGGACCAGGGAGCTTGCATAGCAGGGCTGCCCAGCTCACAAAGGCCCAGACCTCTGGCTGCCACATGCCTGTACCCTGCCTTCACCTACCAAACACACCTCCAGCCCCCAGCAGGAGTGGGTAGGAGGCATGGACCGACAACATTCAGCTGTGGCAGCGACAGTTCTCCCTCTGCCGGCCATCAGCTTTCCATTGTGAGCAAGCCAGATGCCTCATCTGTCCTCATTAAATGCCTCCTGCAAGTACATGGCTCCCACCTGGGGACAGGGGCCGCGCATGTTGGGAAACACTGTGGCCTCTTCCCAGCTCAGGTTTGCCTCTTCAGTCATTCTGGCCTTCTTTCCTCGCTCGGACGGTCCTGCCCAGACTCAGCCGCAGCCTGTGCTTGCTCAACGCGATGTGCTGTGAAAGCCTCGTAGCATATTGCATCAGAGGCGAAAATGCCAACATTCCTCTCCGAGAGTGACTAACTGCACAAGCTGCAGTCAAGGTCGGGCCTGGAAACTACAGTAACCTCCTTTCATTTAAAAAGAAAGAACAATAAGGCTCTCCCCGGGGTTCTTGTCTAAGGTGGTTCTCTGCCTCAGCGCGCTGACTTTCCTTCTCCCTCTTTCTCTCCAGGTGGCAGCTGTGTCATCGCTTTGTTCACGCATGTGTTTACATTCAGTCATCATCCGTTTGTGTTACAGATATCTATTGAGGGTCTTCCATGCGCCCAGCACTGTGGCCATAACCAAGGATGTGGTAACAAATAAGGCAAATTATATGCTCCATTTTCTTTACGACACTGTCTGTCTGATCTTTACCCCATCCCAAGCCCACCACAGCAGTACTGGAAGTGTTGGGTAGAGCTGAGTGTTCTGTACCTGATTCCAAATTCCATCCCCCTCCCACACACCACCAGCCGTACAAATAACTGGTGGATGGTGGCTCTGAGCGCACTGAGGTCGCCCCTCCAAGTCCTGTGTCGGACACTCCCTTGCTCTGGAATGACTTGTTCCTGTTGCTTCTTCTCCACCTTGAAGATCACCTCCAGGAGCCTCCCCTCCTCAGCTTCCTTAATGTTCCCAGGGTTCCAGAGGAGGGAGAAGGACTGCAATTGCTGACTAAGCAATCCTTGTAGGTGAACGTTGTCTGTGGCTCTGCGTAGCTGAGAAGGGGTCACAGTAAGAAGACATGCCTAACCTTTCAGTTGCACTGAGGTTTACTTCCTGTCCCTGTGCTGGGGTCACAGTTGGCCTTGGACATGACCTGACAGAGGCCCCTGAGTGTATTTTGACTAGAGGCCCCGGGTCCCTCCTCTCCAAGCGGACTCCATTATCCCCAGAGGTAGGATGGGATGAAAGGGACTCTGGGTGGAGTCTTTGGTCAGAGAAGGAGAAGCTGAGCAGGAGGCCTGGGTTGAGGCGAAGAGAAGTGGATAAGCAGGTGGCTGTGGGTGTGTGAGCCCAGAACCGGCCCTGCAGCATGGCTGGGCCCTGAGTCAGGCCCAGGCGCTGACAGCCATGTGGGTCTGGGCCAGCCCACCCATGGGAACGGCAGGCAGAACCAGAATTCCCTCTAACTCGAGAGAGCTACTCCTGTCTGGCCCTGCCAGCCTGGCCAGGGGCAGGGGCAAGGGTGGGGTAGGTTCAGGCAGGGGCAGAACACTTGCTGTCAAGGCAGCAGTTTCCTATGGGACCTGGGTCCCCACACCCCAAGGCGTTTAGACTAAGACTCCAGGGAGTAGAACAGACAAGGCTAACTTTCACCCTCTGCAGCCTCTAGTCAACCCCAGGTGGCAACCTCCCTCCCCTTCCTGCCTAGAAGCAGAGGCCCCACAATGAGAGAAGGGAGAGGAAGCTGCCTTCCAGGGGCGATGGAGAAGTTTGTCTCCCAGTCTTTGTTCCTCCTGTTCCCAGGTCTCCAGGAAGGCATATCTTTGCTATGAGAAAGACTCAGGCCTTCCCACCTGTTAAACATCATTCTGGTCTGGCAGCTTCATAAAGATTTTTGTCCAAGGTTGGTACCACTACCTCTAGCCCCAACACTGGTACCCCAAGGCCTATATCCAGGGAGCAATGGGATCGGGACATGTGCCATGTGGTTGAGCTTTGAAGCCCTCCTATCCCACGTCCAGCCATAGATATGCTCAGTCTCAAATAGTCCCTTCTGCATGTACCCACACAGCAAATATTTACTGAACAACTGCTCTACGTCAGACACTACTCTAGGTGCTAGGAGGAGAGCAGGAAATAAAGTTGACACAATCCCTTCCAGCTCTGTGGAACTTACATTCAAGCAGGGGGTAGGGTTGAGGGGCAACTTGGAAAGTTACCTCCTATTTAACTAGAAAGTTAAATAAACTCCACAGAGGATATCAGATCAATGACCTGTGGTGAAAAGCCAGTTGATTTTTTTCCCATTTCTGGGCCATGTCAAATTACTCTTTAGTTAGTTTAGATTCAGTTAGTTTAGTTTAGATTCTATGGTGTCTACAAACACTATGGCATGCAACCTTCCAAATGTATACTCTTAGCTTGGCATGGTGCCTCACCCCTGTAATCCCAGCACTCAGGAGGCAGAGGCAGGAGGGTTGCTATGAGTTCGAGGCTAGCCTAGGCTACATAGTGAAGTCAGGGCCAGCCTGAACTACAAAGTGACACTCTGTCTCAAAAAGCTAAAAACATACATAAATAAATAACCGAATGTATACTCTTGGTTTCTGTCCTTGTGTATCCTTGTCATGCTAGTACACATGTGTAGTACATGTAAATGTTTTCATGGGTCTGTATTGATACCCAGACAAGCACACATGTGCTCCCAAACATGAGCTCACTCCCTATCAGAGGTTTCTATTCTAAGCAAACATCAGCCTCTGCAGTGACCAGTAAATAGATGGATGGGACAAAGTCCACCCGTGTGTCCAGGGGACCCTGCCATTGCAGCCATGAAGGAGCAGGCTGTCCCTTGTGCACTGGTCTCTGGGAGGACAAGGCTGAAGTGAGGCCAGGTTCAGGTAGGAGCAGGGTCAGAGGTCCCGGATGCTGACTCAAGGCCAGGAGCAGACAGCCCTGTACATTCCTGATAAGTAGGTCACCACCACTGGCCCACGTGCAGGGACAGAAGGTTGACTGGGAAAGATATGGGGAAAACCCAGCTGTTCCGAAGCAGTAGAGGCTAAATGGGCAGAGGCGCTGCCTTCTCAGGTCTATGAGAACCTGGAGCTGGCGTGTGTGTCCAAGTCGGGTGTTTTCTTGGAGTACAGCGTAGACCACAACCCAGGAGGGGTGAGGCAAGTGGACACTAATCCTGTGACTAGGCATAAGAGCTAGTCTGTATGCTGAGCACTGTGCTGGGCATTCTTTGTGGTTATATATATATATATTTTTAAGTTTTTTGAGATAGGGTCTCCCTTTGTAGTTCACAGTGGCCCTGAACTCACTATGTAGCCCAGGGAGCCTCAAATACACAGCAATCCTCCTGCCTCTGCCTCCCGAATGCTGGAATTACAGGCATAAACCACCACACCTGACTGGGAAAAAGCTGGCAGGATACCACCTGCACCTTCTACCTGGACATACATGAAGGTTTCTTCAGAACAAGCAAGTATGCCATTGGCTCCCCAGGAACAAAGAAAGCTGCCCTTCTCCACTTTGTCCGCCAGCAATATTAGGCTGGGCTTTGATGCTCAGTGAGGACAGTCCAGTTCCAGCACAGAAGTAGTGGAAGTGTGGGCCTGGCCAGAGAGCTGCAGCAGTGGTACATCCTGTTGTCTCAAGGAGGGGACCCAAGTTTACCTCTCCCACCACAGAGCTCATTCCTGCCTGGAGTCCAGCCTCAGGGACTTGACCCTGTTGTTTCCGAGTCAGTGTGAGCTAGGCAAGGCTGTGTAGGCGGCGAAGATGTAGTTGTTACACTGTGAGCAAGCAGGGTGTGAAAGAGAGGTGGACCTGTCCTTTCCAGAAAGCAGCACAGCTGAGCTAGTGAAAGTCCCCAAAGACCATGACAGAGGTGCCTCCTCTGTCAGGAGGGAAGCTGGCGCCTTCTGTGGGATCACCTAGAGAGTCCCTATGAATCATGTCTTCAGCAGGGCCACAGCTAGTGTTGAGTAAGACCTTGACAGATCCTGAAAAGAACTGAAGGAAAAGAGGAGCACCAGGGCATCAGGGTGCCATGAAGGATTCTGGAGGGCCAAGGAGAGGAACATGGACAGGTCACGGTGGCCCATGTGATCTGGAGCAAAGCTTCACAGCTAGAGAAGATGTCAAGACTGTACAAAGCTGTTGGTGGCAGCACTGTTTATAACAGTGAACAATGGAAAAGAATGTCAAAGTCCAGCTCTGTGAGACAGAGATATACAAGAGTGGTGGTGCATGCCTGTTATCCCAGCACTGGGGAGCCTGGGACAGGAGGACAGTAGTGAATCTAAGGCCAGCCTGGGCTCCACTATGAGTTCAAAGGGCCATCCTAAACTACATTAAGGGGCCCTGTCTCAAAAACGGGTCCCTGAGGTGTCACTCAGGCCTTGGATTGCATACCCACTCCCACCAGAGAGAGAGAGGGAGGAGTTACGATTCAGTCATGGAAATGCACAGATGGCTTTTGCCCAGTTTTGGGGGACAATGGGATAACCTGTCAGTATTAAAAAGACTGAGAAATATTATGGAGGGAAAACAAAACAAAACAATGCCCAGCTTCTCTTGAGCACCAGAAACTCTAGGAACACTAAACTCTCATTTCTATTTGGAATGATTTTTTTTTCACTTCTGGAGATCGAATCCAGAGTCTTCCCTCTGAACTCCATCCTCTGCCCTTTTTAAATTTTTTATCTTGACACAGGGTCTAGCTCAGTCACTAAGTTGCCCAGACGAGGTTTCAACTTGCAGTCTTCCTGCCTCCACTAGCATGACTTTGTCTGGAACAATAGCAGCTACCCTCTTCAAATGCAGTACTCTTTGTGGAGAGTCCAAGGTTTCTAACCCACCAAAGTCACTCATACAGTTTCCTGTCTCTAGCAGCTAGTGTGACATTTTCTGTATTGTTCCCGTGCCTGGAACACTCTCCCCATTCATTCCATCCCTGTGTCCTGATAAGTCCTTTGGGTCCTCTAGGAGCCAGCATACATGTTATCTCTTGAGGGACAATTTCCCTGACTCTTCCAGACCGAGTTAGATCACTCTGTCTTTATATTCTTACTTCATCCTCATAAAATTTTTCACTACTGTCACTAGAGAACTATTTGTGACAGCTTTCCCTTACGGGGGAACTCTACTTAATAAACACAAAAGGAATGAGGAAATACAAAGTCACCATCAAGATACCAGATCTCCAAAGGCAGGATCCACCCATGGATATTAAGCTCAGTGGGGGAAAGTTTAAGGAACATGGTTTGCATAGGCTCAATATATTCTCTTTCAAACAATTTTTATTACATTACGCCCCTGACTCCCAAACGAGTTCCATTCTGGGAATATGTTCATAAGTAGAGTTTATTCGTAAGTCCTGCAAAAGAAATCTTATCTACCTTTGACACAAATATACAACTTATATTGCTTTGTCCTTCCTAGGAGTCCCTCCACATCACTGTGTTTTTTCCTCTTGCTTCGGGACCTCCTGGACTCGTGTTGAACACTGTACCACTGTACACTACCGCACTGCATAGTAAGCACTCAGCAGTACAACTATGACAGTGTCAGGCAGACACATAAGCTACTCCCAAAATCTGTTCACATCTATGAATGTTCATTTGAAATCTCTTCCTATCTGTAAAAGTTTATGACTTGAATATTCTTAAGTTGGGGACTTACTGTAATTACAGAGGGAAAAAATAGTAAATAGGAAAAACCTAGCAATTCCTTAGCTAAGTGTCCAAGGTTAATGTCAGTAGTATAAGACATACAGACATCATAGACCATGATTGAACACCTGAAGCAAGTCACATCTGTGATATTCTTCCCGTTCAGTTATAGTCTCGGTCTAACTGTGAGAAAATATCAGAGGAACCCAAACTGAGCAACATTTTACAAAATAACTAAGCAATACTCTTAAAAAAAAAAGGTCCTGTGCCCATAGAAACCAGGTAGCCCCTGGATAGAGGCAACAAACCTAGCCAGTAGCATAAGGCACCATGAAAAGCCCATAGCTATTGTAAACTACAAAAGCCATACAGGGTTTTACTCCAAAAGTGACCCCTTCAGCACCGTAGGCTAGATTTGGAGAAGAAATCCAGTGTAACATCAGCCATGTTGCCAAACTGTTTAGTCAGAAGCCATTTAGGGAAAGGGCTGATTGTTTAAGATTGAGCCACAAAACAACTGAAAAACAACTTTATTACAGGGTTTCCAGTGTTACCATTCCACAGTGACTGGGTGAAAAACAGCATGGGAAAAAATGAGAATTAAGTTGTGTCTTATACTGGTACAAATCCCCATTATGGAGTGCAATCATGATGTGTATATTTAATGTACCAATAAATATAATTAAAAAAAAAAAACAGCATGGGAGACAGTTAGGAAGTGGGGTCAGGCTGCACATAGAGTCCCTGAGAAGTGTAATCTCATAATGAGAAGGTCACGCTGGGTACGCGTAACTTTTCACTGGCATGAACTCCAGTGGTTTATTTAAAGTCCATCTCTGCTGCCTACATCCAGCACAGATCAGTAGTTTAATTGCTTTTTTCCTCTAATAATGTGGGCAAGGACACACCTTAGCTTGGGTGGTTGCCACAACCTGAGGTATATGGATAGAGGTACCTCTGGAGAAGTGGGGTGGTCATTCCTCAAAAGCCCATAGGCTGTAGTGCTGGGCAAAGAAATCCATGACTTGCTAGATTCTACAACTGCAGATCTTGCAAAGAAACCAATCATTTACAAAGATAGGAATTTTTAAAAATTCATTTCTCTCCCATTACACAACACACACACACACATACATGCACACACATCACACACACACATGATTTGGGCAGTTTGAGTTTTTTCTTTCTAACATTTCTTTTCTTTCTTATCATTTTTCTTCCTTTTCTTGTTTATTCTTCTCAGTGACCTTCATGTAGTTCTAATTTTTTACTCCTTAATAGGATCTTTCATCTCATTTTTCTCTCCTCTTTCTCATCTGCCATTGATAATTTTTCAAATTTTACTTTTTTTATTCTCCCATTTCTCTACCCTCTCTATCTTTACTAGTATAACCATTGGGCTTTATTAATCTCTAGATGGTTAGTTAAATCTTTGCTATTGATTCTTTTCAATTGTTAATGGAAGTATAGTTGTTGCAGTTAATAGATATTTACTGTGTGTCAAGAATAAGTTGGTCTCAATGTTCATACTGTAATTATAAATAAACCTCTTTTCTCTTTTCTGTTAGGTTTTTTCCTTTGAGACAGAGTCACACTTTGTAATTCAGACTGGCCCTGAACTCACTCTGCAGCCCAGACTAGCTTTGAACTCTTGGCAAACCTCTTGCCTCTACCACCCACGTGCTAGGATTACAGGTGTACCCCACCACGCCTGGCATTGTGATATGTGGTACCAGGGATTAAACTCTGGACCTTCTGCCTGCCAGGCAGATGCTGGAACCACTGAACTAAATCCCTAGCCCAATAAATCTCTTTTCTATGGTTAAGGGTAGTACATTATTGGTTTTTACGGTATGTCAACATCTAATTTATCTTTTTGTTTGGTTGGTTGGGTTGTCTTTTTTTAGAATATCTGAAATTTTTAACCCTTTCTTTACAGCTTACTAGATCACTTTTGGTTAAGAAAACTATAGAAAATTAGAAACTGACAAAAATAAATGCCAACAGGTGGTATTGTGAATTTCCCACAGAGTCCTGCTTTGTGAGGTATCTGAAAGTACTGCTCAGGGTCTCTGCTCACATTTGCTGGAATAATTTGTGGCAGATTTTAGTCCACAGGTCACTTTTCCCCATATTGTTTTATAAACTCTTCAGCATTCTTACAGAATTTTTTACGGTCCTTAGAGTAGTCTTCAGCTAGGTCAGCAGGGAGTGGGTGCAGCAGGGAGTGGATGCCAGGCTGGATAGTTCACCCATGCTATGGGAGACTGGATTACTTCGACAGTCTTGGTCCCTGGCTTCCAGTTCTCAGCAGTGATTACTGGAAGGCAAACTTGTCCTTTTTCTTCAATGTTTGGATGATAGATTATTGTTTTAAATGTGATCTTTAGAGTTTGAAAGTTGATTTTGATTCTAAACACCCCCTTATCATATGGAGGGTTGTCAGGAACAATAAGCCCTTATCAAGTCAATAAATTACCTTCATCAACCTGAATGTTACAGAAGTTTTCAATCCACATTCAGGATCTCTTCAAGCTCCTTCATCCGAGCTCTTCAAGCTCCTTTATCAGCCTCTGCTGCCAGCCATCTTGGATCTGGTGCTGCTGCTTTCCCAGAATGTATCGTGGCCCCAGGACCTATTTTATCTTTGATGTTATTGTTGTTGCTGATTTAGTTCTTAATGTTAGAGTGACATATTAATTGGTTTTATCTCTATGCCAATATCTGGATTGCCATTGCATCATTAACAATACAGTAAGTCCCCAATTTATGCACAAGTTCTATTCCAGTAGAAATGTTCATGAATGAGATTTGTTTGTAAGCAAACAAAGTGAATCTTACATAATACACCCCGTAAAAATTGGCAACTTAAATGTTTGTACATGACAGACTTGCTATATTGCAGTTCATTCCTATAGAACTATATGTTGGGCCAAATACACTGCATCTTCCTCTCACTAAAGGAAGTAGTCAGATCTTAGGATAGAGCCAAAGCCTTATTGTTAGTCATACCCAGAGTGCATCACTGAAAAGAAAACTAAACAGATCTCCACGTTAGCAACAAAGTCTTCCTACTGCTAAGCACCTGAAAACTTCAGCACACATACACACACAGCACACACTCACAAAATCAAAATAGAAATATGAGAAAACAAAGCAACAAAATGATTCCAGAATCTCCCAGCTCCAGTTCTAAGTCTGATCCTTAGAAAAACAAGGGGGAAGAAATCAAAAGCCACACAGCTGAATAGTCCAATGATAAAAGAGGAGATAAAAATAACAATCAAGATAATCCTGAGCTCAAAAAGATATAACTAGGGGCTGGGGATTTAGCTTAGTGGCTCCAGTGCCTGTCTTGCAAGTGCAAGAACCCAGGTTCAATCCTCAGTAACCACATACCATACTGGATGTGTAGACTCACGCCCAGCAGCAACCAGTACCACATACCACAGTGCCGGGCGTGGTGGCTCACACCTGTAATCCCAGCACTTGGGAGGCAGAGGCAGGAGGATTGCTGTGATGTGAGTTTGAGGCTGAGCTCAGGGCCAGCCTGAACCACAAAGTGAGACCCTGTAAAAAAAAAAAAAAAAAAAAAAAAAAAAAAAAAAAAAAAAAAAAAAAAAAAAAAAAAAAAAAAAAAAAAAAAAAAAAAAAAAAAAAAAAAAAAAAAAAAAAAAATATATATATATATATATATATATATATATATATATATATATATATATATATGAGGGAAGAATTCAACATACAGACTAATGAGACACATAGAAGCTTATATAGCCACTAACCAAAAAGAACTTCTACATGACACATCATAGTAAAAGTCTCAGAAGTCCAACACAAGAACATCTTAAAAGATGTTACAAAAAAGCAATATATCACTATAAAGATAAACCACCCATTAGAGATATGGCAGACTTCTCAATACAAGTCTTAAAGGCCAGGAGATCTAGAAGTAAAATGTTTAAAGTTCTAAAAGAAAACAACTTTTTTTTTTGAGACAGGCTCTTGCTTTTTGTAGTTCAGGCCTACCCTGAGTTCACTATGTAGCCCAGGCAAGCCTCAAATTCACAGCAATCCCTCTGCCTTTGCCTCCCAAGTCCTGGGATTACAGGAGTGAGCCACTACGTCTCCACACCTGGTATTGTTGTATGTGGTTACCGGGATCAAACTCCAGCCCTTGCACTTGCAAGGCATGTGCTAGAACCACTGAGCTAAATCCCTGGCCCTCAAAATGATACCACATATCACAATGCCAGGTGTGGTGGCTCATACCTGTAATCCCAGCCTTCAGGAAGCAGAGGCAGGAGGACTGCTGTGCGTTTAAGCTCACCTGGCTACATAGCAAGTTTAGGGCCAGCCTGAACTACAAAGCGAGACCTTATCTCAAAAAAAGATCATGTTCCATGACCAAGTAGGTTTAATCCCAGGAAAACAGGGATGGTTCAACATAACCAAATCAATTGATAAAGTACATCACAGATATAAAAGCAAGCTAAAAAAATTTGAATTATGACATGAACATGTGAAGAAAAAGCCTCTGGAAAAAAACTGAACATCCATCCATGATTAAAAAAAACCTAAGGAAAATAGTGGAGTACTTTATTTCAATCTGATAAAAGCCATTTATGACAAATCTACTCCCTGCATCATATTAAACAGGATAAAGCAGGAAGCTTCCCCTCTAAAATCAGGAAAAAGACAAGGATGTCCACTATTACCGCTCCTATTCAATAGAGTAGTTGAAACTTAACCAGATAATCAGGCAAGAGAAAGAAATAAAAAGAATATTTGCAAGAAAGGGAGAATCCAGACTGTCATTAACTGCAGATGACAAGATTCATTATACACAAGACCCCAAAAATTCCATCATATGACTCCTAGTAGTCAGTAGTAGTTAGTAACCAAATTCAGTAGTGTAGTGAATAAAAAATCAATAGCATTTCAGTAGGCTAATAATGAACTCACTGAGAGAGAAATTAGGAAAATAATACTATTCATGGTAGCATTGAGTAAAATTAAATACTTAGGAATTAATCTATTCAGGGAAGTTAAAAACTTCTACAATGAAAACTATAGTACTTTGAGAAAGGATATCAAGGAGACATCAGAAAATGGAAAGATATCCCCTGTTTCTGGAAAGGCAAAAACCAATATTGTCCAAATAGCCATCCTTCCAAAACTGACATATGGATTAAATTCAATCTTAGTCAAAATACTATAGCATTATTTACAGAACCAGAGAAAAGAATTCTAAAATTTATATGGTTCTACAAGAGACTCAGAATAGCTGTTCAATAAGATCAAAGCAGGAGGCATCATAATCTCTAACTTCAAGTTATACTACAAAGCTACAATTACAAAAACAATGTGGCATTGGCACAAAAATAGACATGTGAATCAACAAAACAGGACAGAGGATGCAAAAAAAATTTCAGCCATATTCAGCTATCTGATCTTTGACAAATAGGTAAAAAAAACATACTCTGTAGAAAAAATAGGCTCTTGAATAATCGTGCTGGGAAATCTGGCTATTCAAATGCAAAAGATAAAATCTAGACCCATGTCTCATAATGTATTAAACTAAAATCAAAATGGGTCAAAGACATAAATGTTAAGACAGAAACAATGTATGCAAAATAAAATAGGTAAAAACCCTTAAGATGTAGGTACAGGCAAGGATTTTCTCAACAGAACCCCAATTGCACAAGAAATAGCACCAAAAATCAACAAATGGGATCCTATCAAATTAAAAACTTCACAACAAAGGAAAAAACCAATAGAGTGAAGAGACAATGTACAGAATAGAAAAAATAATTCCCAGCTATTCATCAGAGAACTAATATCTAGTGTTCCAGACCAGATGTGTGTGTGTGTGTGTGTGTGTGTATATATATATATATATAATAAACTTCCAAAATAAAAGACCTAGACAAAAAATGGAGTACTGGATGAATAGACACTTTTCAAAAGAAGAAATACAAATAGCCAATATATACATGCAAAAGAATTCAACATCTAGCCATTAGAGAAATACAGATTCAAAGAACACAGAAAGAATGACTATCACCAAAAAAAAAAAAAAAAATCAAATAATAACAAATGCTGGTGAGACTGCAGGGGAAAAGGAGGTCATATGCATTGTCAGTGAGAATGTAAACTGGTACAACCACAATGGAAGCCGATACAGAGATTCTGCACAAAACTAAAACTAGAAATTCTAGTCCACCTAGCTATTCCCCTTCTAACTCACTTTCCCAAAGAGTTAAAAACATAGTATTACAATGATATATGCATACTTTTTATTCCTGGTACTGGAAATCAAATTAAGGACTTTGTATTTGTCAAGCACTGAGCTATGTGCCCAGTTCAAAACATTAGCTATCTCTTTCTTTGTAAACGTTTTCCAGTACCAGTGATCAATGCATATCTATTTTTATAGCAGCACAATTTATAATGTCTACATCTTGGAACCAGCACATCAACAGATGAATGAGAAAAGAAAATATGGTATTTGTATACAATGGAGTATTACTCTGCTATAAATAGCATAATCTTGAGTCATTTGTAGGAAAATGGATATACTTTGAGTCCATAATGTTAAGTGAAATAAATAAGACCCAAGAATCACATGATTTCCCTTATGTGAGAAACCAAAAATACAAATAAAGAACAAAATAAAAGATAGATAATAGAGAATCCGGACATAGATGTTTTGCAAGATGGAAGGTGACCAAGAGATGAAGGGACGGGGGGGAGACAGAAAGGAAAAGTATGGTGGCTGAAGGTGCGACACGTGCAGGTGCCGAGTCTCCACAAGGCATGCAGTCATTGTGTGCCTCAAACACAGACAAAGGGGAAGGGGTCCTAAGTTCAGGACAGACAAGGAAAGCGGAGGCTATGACAGCTTGGAGCAGACGGAGGAAACATGACGACCACATGCGATGAGACACGGGATCAGATCCGAGGACAGACACAGAAGTGGAATGGCAAGGCCTAGCAGAACAGGGAAGTCCCAGGTGCGTTGCTTAGTTTCGTCAATGTAATATGATGAGATGATAGCATGTGAGATGCTGACCCAGGGGAAACTGAGTGAAAGTTACCTGCAAACTCTACATCATTTTTGCAAGTGTTCTGTCTATCTAGAAGCCTCGGGATCCTCCACAGCAAGAAAGCATTCGTGTAACTTCACTGCCTTTTCATTGTTGCTTCATGCATTGAGTAGCAGACACACAGTGAGCTTTCAGTTAATATGTACTGAAAAAACCAGATCTGTAGTGACATAGAACAACACCTATGACATCCTGTAATGTGATAAACAAGGACACAAAACAGTCCATATGGTATGATCCCATCTGTGGCTTTAACAAGTGTACATAAATATTAGCTTAGTAGTGTTGCTGCCTTCCTTGCAAATGCAAGGTTGTGAGTTCAATTCCTGGTACCACAAAAACGAGATTTTTTCTTTCCTTTCTCTCCTTGCCTTCTCCTCCTTTTTATTATCTCCCTAACTCCATGGATCGAACCTAGACACTGAACTCTACCTTTTTATTCCTCATTTTCAAGACAAAGTCATGTTAAGTCAGTCAGCTTCCCACACCTCCCAGTAAGTTCTTCTGCCTCCCAGAATGCATGAGATCACAGGTGTAGGCCATATACCATCATGCCCAGCTTACTACATGGATTTAAAAGTAAAATGTTGGCAGTGGCTGTACTAGAAGATAAGGGAATAAGTAATTTTTCTTTTCTCCTTTTTCACTTTGCTATACTGTGTGTGTGTGTGTGTGTGTGTGTGTGTGTGTGTGTGTGTGTGTATACCGTGGATTAAAGCCAAGATGTTATGCATACGAAGTGCTCTACCACAGAACCACCTCCCCAGCCCTATTTGATATATTTTCTAAGCATAAAGTGTTATAAACTGCTTTTCTTTTCTTTTCTTTCTTTCTTTTTTTTTTTTTTTTTTTTGAGACAGGGTCTCACTTTTGTAGTTTAGGCTGGCCCTGAGCTCAGCCTTGAACTCACAGCCGTCCTCTTGCCTTGGCATCCCGAGTGCTGGGATTACAGGCATGAGCCACCATGCCTGGCACTGTGGTATGTGTTTCTGATTGCTGGTGGGTATGAGTCTCCTCGTCTGGCATTGTATGTGGTTACCAGGGACTCAATCCAGGCCCTTGCACTTGCAATGCAGGTGCCAGAAACACTGAGCTAAATCCCCAGCCCATAAACTGCGCACACACACACACACACACACACACACACACACACACACACACACACACACACACATTCTTCTTCATTTCAAAGAAAGCCCCGAGTAGCACACGTGGGTTCCTGAGTACAGACCTGGGTGCCAGTCACTAGGGCTAAGTTACAAAGTGACCACGTTCCCCAGGCCAGTTGTAGACCCGTTATCTTCTGCCTTGTTCTTGCAGAGTGCTGGGACTATTGGTGCACAACACTGTACCCAGCCAGTGTACCTCATCTTACCTGATGGTATCTGTGGAGACCCTACTTCCAAATAAGGTCACATTCACTGGGGCTATGTTTAGAATTTGAACATGTCTTTTTGAGAGATGTAATATAACCTGTCATATCTGGGAGTGTCCTTGTGCCCATTGTCTCTGCCTTACATATCACTTACAAACTTTACTGCTTAAGATAACAACCACTGGGTTGGGGATTTAGCTCAGTGGGTCTAGCATCTGCCTGGCAAATGCATTCCCCAGTTCGATCCCCAGTAACCACATATCACAATGTTGAGTGTGGTGGCTCATGCCTGTAATCCCAGCTTTTGGGAGGCAGAGGCAGAAGGGTTGCTGTGACTTCAAGGCTGGCCTGAGCTACACAGTAGACTCAGGGCCGGCTGGAGCTACAAAGTGACACACTGTTCCAAAGAAAAAAAAAGATACCAGGTATTTTATTTGCTCCCGGTTCCATGGGTCAGCAGTTGGGGCAGGGCTCAGTGAGGAGGCCTTCTGCTGGTCTCAGTTTAGGTCATCAGCATGGCTGCACTCTCCTGGTGTCTTGATGGGCCTGAAAGGCCAGAAGCAGCTTTATTCATGTGTGTACCTGTCATCAGTCAGACTGGTGACCCTGGACTGGGTCTATTTCATGTGACCTCCTGCTGTAGCAGGTTATCCCCTGTTCACCTGAGCTTAGCAGACTCAGAGAGAACAAGAGTAAAGCTGTGAGGTGTCTTGAGGACTGTGTTGCTGCGTGTAGCAGTCAGAGCAAGTCTCAGGCAAGCCCACATTGAAGAGGTATAGACGTAGACTTGACCTCTTTATGGAAGAAGTGCCAGAGTCAGGCTGCAAAGTATGAGAAGACACTGAAGCCACCTGTGCAAGCCACTAGAAGGCCATGGCTCTTGGAGGGTGTAGGAGTAGGTACAGGCCAGTGTAGCAGCTGATCAGGATACACTGGGGACACTGCTCCAAGTTAGAGTAAAGGTATGAGAGAGAGAGAGAGCAGGGTATGTCACGGTGAGTGGGAGGTGGAAACTGAGCTTCGGATCAAGGGCTCTCTTTTATGTCTGCTTATGGACAGTCACTCTCATGTCCTGTTCCTTGTGGCCCCAGTCACAAGCTAAGACAATCATTGCTAGGATCATTGTATAACACCAAAACTATTCCAAAAAACAAAGAAGCAGCTAGGTTCTTCTAGGCAGTGCTGAGTAAGACAAGAGAATATTTGCCAAGAATTCATGCAGAAATGCTTTGGGAGTCAGCGCTTAGCAGACTCTTCAGTCCTTCTCTCTCAGGTGATTGCTTGCCCCTTTCTCGGGGGGCTACTCACTCTTGTGTGGGAGGAGAACCTCCAGGGACATGCACCCACTACCAGGAGTGACATCTCGGCCGCATAATTCACTGTGTGATTTTGGGCCTATTCCTTATCTGTGACACACGGACTCATGGGGCTTTTGTACGAACTGATGGAACAAACACTCTCAGAAGCTGTACATCATCTATACGGACATGCAGAGCCCCTGGCTGACTCATTCACTCACATATTACTCACGCAGTGGTCAGCCTTGTTCTGTCTGCCCAGAGAAGTCACTCTGTCCTAGGATCCTTCTTTACCCAATCAGTATGCTGAAAATTGAACTCAGGGTCTCATCCATGCAAGACAAATGTTCTACAACTGAGCTATACCTCCTGCTCTTTCTTAAAGTTTTTCAGTATGTGAGGGTAAAAAGGTGGATCCATTTCCCTAGGGATTTGACAGTAGAAAGTTCTATAGACACTAGTTGTCACATCTTTCACCACCAGGAGGAAACAGACCAGGGGCAGAAGATACAAAAGGTTTTGGTGCTGTGTCATTCTGTAGTTCCAGTTGTCTCTGAGTCTCACCCACATCCTTCTCTTCCTGTAGTTATCAGACTCTTCCCAAAGAAACTTTTTTTTGCCTAAACTTGTAATGAAAGGAATTTTGATGATGACAGTTGAGTTGTTCAATGTTTATTGAAGAATTCCATCTGCCAAGTGCCAGAGATAAAACAGGAAAGCTCTACATCCTTCCCTCTGAAGAGCCATGATGGAAGAGAAGACCACAGGCAGTGTGATGGGGCTGCTGCAGTCACAGCATGGAGCAGGCAAACTCCCAAGGAGGCCTCAGAGTGGAGGACTGTGGGTGAATCTCCCTGGGGTGTGGGATGTGGAAGGGATCACAGGGGACTGGAAGCATTTTAGACAAAGCTGTAACAAATGATACAAAGGAACAGGGTGGAGCTGAACACAGAATAGCTGGGGATGAGAGGCATTTCCTGGTACTGGGCCCGGGTGGAAAAGGAAGCAGACTCAGATGGAAGAGGCTGGAGTCCAAGCTTGAAAGCACTATAGCAGCGGGAGTTTCCGGGGAGCTGAGTGTGGTAGTGGCCATCTGTCCCTGGCGGAGGAGGTGCACCAGGACTGGTGGCTGTTAGGACTGCTTTAGCACCCTAGTGTGGTGTGCACCCCACACCTTGGCTACTCACCTGGAGGTGATCAACAGATGAGAAAGGAGCTCAGCCATGTGGATAAGCTCAGCTCCTTAAGCATCTCATGCCTGGGCTCTCTTGCCAAGATCAGTCCCTCTGCACATCCCAAGTGTGACACTCAGCAGCAGGCACAGCTGGCAATAGCAGGATGGGCTGGTTTCTCTGGGAGAGCGTGCTCTCTGCTTCCAGCATCAAGAGCCTGAAGAGGTTGCCCTGGTAACAAACATGTTTGTTTACAACTTTAAAGGTTGTAAGTGAGCCACTCGGTTCAGGGGAGAAGGTAGAGAATTTACAGGGAAGGACACCATAGAGGCCTCAGGGACCGAGGGGTAGCCTCCTTCTGGAGGTCAGAGCCCTTCTTTCTCAAGCAGTCAGCAAGCACGAGGCCACCAGCCCAGGAGCTCAAAGTGCTAACAGAAGGTCCCTCCATCCAGGGCAGCCAAGAGGTCATATGGAGTCCAAGATGGGACAAAAGAGTGGGAGGTCAGCTCCAGACAGAGGGGCTGCCTGAACACATGCTTCCAAAGATATGTTCAGTGACCAACAGATATCACAGAAGCTGTAGAAGAGGGTTGGAGCCAGCCAAAGCTAGAAATCAAATAACCAGAGAATCTGCAAAAGCTCTGCTACATCCTCCTGGATAGACAGAATCCATTTTCCCACCAGCTCCAAGCACCTTGCTCAGCCTCCTGCAATAAAGGGCAATGACAAATAACAGATTTTCAAAGCTGTTTACCAAGATTGTTACAGCCTTGAAGTCAGGGCCTGGCTTGTCCATGCAACAGATAGCCCCAGCTCCAGCCTATGTCTACTGTGGAGCAGAGAAGGGAGCAGAGTCATTAGTGTATAAATGACCATTCTCACCAACTTTCACGAGAACCTTTGAGAGAGTTTAAGGCCTGGACCACTCAACAACTGGAGGGCAGGATTTTAGACAAAGACTCATGGCAAGCTCAGGTCAGGACAGCTTGATCCGAGACAGGCTCACGAAGAGGGGAGAGATGATCAGGCATGTCCCAGCAGAGGAGGCCAGAACAAGGAGATGCAGAGAGGGGGTGGTCCTGGGGTAGGAGGGACCCCAGGTAAATGAGAACTCAGAGGTCTGGGCCCCCACAGAAGAGCCTGATGGGAACAGCATGGAAGGTCTCAGCTCCAGCTCAATGCTTTTGCAATACCCACATGATCAAGTTCTCACATCCAGAGCCCCCAGGGTGGGGTAGGCAGCACCTGCCCCTAGGAAGCTGGGTAACCTGGCACCTGGCAAAGCAAGTGGATCTTGCAATCAGGTGAGCAGAGAATTGCTAGACAGGCGCCATTGACATAGGATCCTCTGTGACTTGTCACAGTGATGCGACTGGGCTCCACCAGCTGGGTGCTTGTGTGCACAGGAAAGGTGGCAGAACTTCCAGCCTGGATGAACATCAGAGCACTCTGCTCTAGGAGTAGACAGGGCTGAACGCACAGGACTGCTGGAGGGAGGGTCCTAGGGTGGACTTTGAGTGCCACAGCCAAGGGCTCAAATGCTTGGGACAGGAAATGAGTGAGAAGTGTGGCTGGAAAGGGAGTCGAGAACATCAGAGAGGGCCAAGTAGGTTGAAGCTAGAGTTGCTGCCATCCTGCAGGGCTCCAGGAGGGGTGGCAGGGAGGGGCCTAGGCCAGGTTGCATTTTCAGAAGAGCTGTAGACCCGCCCTGCCTGCTCCACACTCCACGTGAAAGCCTACACTGCTATGCTATTTCTTTGGCAGCTTTGGCCTCAGGCTCTCAGTGGGGACCTATGGGAGGGCTAGCAAAAGCTGCCTGTGGGCAGCTTTGCCCCTAGGGGAACCCACTCTAGCAGATTGTCTGCTGGGCAGTAACCACGGGAGGGATTGCTTTCAGGCTTGGCCGGGTTCTGAATCTCAGGATAGAGGACAGAGGCCTTGGGCTTGTCCCGTTGGCTTCTCGAGGTTCTGGGCCTGCACTTGGGCCTTTCCATCCACCTGGCCCTTTCAGCCTGGCATCCTGTTGGGCTGGCCTTGACAGGCTAGAAGGCCCCAAGGCCCCATTTTGGGCCCTGCCCTCCCTGTGCCTTTGTCTGTCTCTGTGCTCTGTGTCAGTGCTCTGTCTGTCTCCCACCTCTGGCTCAAGGACGGTGCTCACCCTGAGCTTGGCTCCTCATCAGCTACCCAAGCTCGCTGGTGCCCAGCACCTGCCCAGAGCCTGGGCTGGGCTGTGCTTCTGAGCCATGGCCTGCCCTGTTCCTGACATTGCTTAGCTCAGCACCGGCCAGTGGTGACCAGGTTCCCAGGCCTTCCTTGGCTGGGTTACACCACCCACCCTGTGCAGCTCCAGCTGGCAGAAACCAAAAAGCACAGGGCAGGAAGTCTCGACTCCCCCGCCCTGCTCTTTGTGCAGCGCCCTGCCACTCCTCGCTCGCGCCTTGTGCCTGGGCCAAGCCACATTCTCTGTGTTTCCAAGAGTGAGATTTGGAGAGGACTTGGAGATGAGGCAGACGTCATTTTCAGTGTCAGAAGGATGGCATGATCTAGAGTCCCCCACAGGAAGAGAGCCAGGGGATAACGTCAGGAAGCAGGTGCCCCAGTACCGCTATCAGCCCCTCCTCTAACACCTGCACAGGGCCAACAGTGCTGGAGTTCACACCTGCTGCAGGTAGATAATAAAACACAGACTGCACCAGAAGGCAGAGGTTCCGGAGGACTCGGAGCTGATGCTGGGGATCCGGGCAGAGCCCTGAAGTCTTGCAGAGTGAGACCACAGGCTGAGCCGGGAGATGGGGCGCAAGGATAGAAGGAGCCCAGGGAGAGTCCAAGTTAGGCAAGGGAAAGGAAGAAGCAGGCAAGAATTCAATATGGTTGGAAAAGTAGCCAGCATAGTAGACCCCAGCAAATTCCTGCTGTCTGGCAGGGAGCTTTGTGGTCAGCTGAGGGGACATGGCTCCTGCTGAGCTCCTGGCCACACTACCCAGGGTGACACCCTTTGAAGTGCTACATCAGCCAGAAACGAGGTTGAGCCTGTCCAGTGGCCCAAGTTCTGAGCAATGCAAATCGCTATCATACACACACAGGACAGATTTCCTGTGTGTAAACTTGAGAAGTGCCGTGTTCAGTGAACTTAAACAGATACTTCCTGCAGGTCTTGTCAGAGCCTTTAATGTGCTCATGGGCATGAGGTGTGTACAGCACAGATAAATGCATTTAAGTGTGGGCTCCTTTTGTGTCTGATGGAGCTACTGTCTCCAAAGACCCCACTCTTGGATCCACTGATCTGGACTGTGTGGAGGCCTCCCTGGTTCACACTCTGGGCCAACCACTCAAAGGGCAAGAAAATGCTCCCGGGAACACAGGAGGCGCTCCTCAGCCCAGTCTGCTTCCTCACCTCCAACTCTTCTGGAGCCCGCCCTGATCTCCGGAAGAGGCTCATCAGTGAGCCAAAGACCAGCCAAGGCCCCTGGCCGGCGTGCTGGATCCTTGTGTCACTGCCCAGAGGCAGGTACCAAAAGTCACCGGGAAGAGAGACAGACCAAGGGGTCTAGCTGAGCCAAAAAGGACCTGCCGCCCCACCCCACGTGGTGCTGGCTACTGCCAGGGCTCTGATTGACACATGGTTTCTTTGATGGATCAGCCCTTTGGTGTCATTGTCCTCTGGCTTCACTTTCTCATCTGTACTGGGCTCCTGGGGATCCACTTGCCTGGCCAGCTCACTCGATTCTCAATTCTCAAGCAGGCCCTGACGTTACCAGACCCTCTCTCTGCACAAACCCCTGTCCCTAAATTCCTGACGCACTGCGCACTCTCTTGGAATTCTGGCTCCCATGCTCACAGGAAGGAGCAGGGGCCTGAAAACCTTGTGAATCTGTTGTCTGCCTTCCTGCTGGCATGTTAGGTATTTTTACAATTGTTCTAAATCCCATCATCTCCGCCTCTGGGCGTGTTTAGTGGTTCCTGCTGACCGATACGTGCCGGGCCACCAAGCATCCCTCACTGCCTTCCCTCCAGGGAATGCCAGGGACAGAGCTGTGGGCTGCGGGTCCATCATCAAAGTCCTCTCCTCTCCTGGGCCCTGAGCCACAGAAAAAGCACAGTGTTGACAAAAATGAGGAATAATTCTGGCCCACAGGACAGTTGTCAACACTGAGCACAGTTTTGAAGAAAAAGTAAAATGAAAGAATTAAGCCGAGGGACCTCAGGGTTTATTTTATTCATTTTCTAAATCCGGCACTTACCCCAGGAGTAATTCTAGCTTTATCTGTGCTATTATTTTCTCAGTTCATTCAATAAATACTGATCAGACACTCGCCACGTGCCTAGCACTATTCTAGATGCCCCTATACTCGGAACAAAGTCAAATGTCTTCGAAGGCTTGCTTCCCAGGGGGACCCAGAGACCAGTGAGAGACAATGGGCACCATAAACAAGGAAATGACAGGGAATGTCAGAAGCAGACGGAAGAATAGGGTAAAGCAGAGCTGTGTGGGGGAGGGGGTTGTAGCCATTGAGTGTGAGCTGGGACTGTGGAAGGAACACTCCCAAGGGAGCAGCTGGAGTAGAGGCTGTGGGGCAGCCAGGACTGGACCAGGCAGCTGGAAAGAGAGGAGCCGGGCACTAGGCGCCCCAGTCACCGGCTCACAGCAAGACTCGGGTTCATAAGAATGAATAGCGAGTGCTGCCAGGGACGGAGTGGCGTGATCATCTTTTGAGCTCGTGGGAGCCCCAGGAGGTCAGAACCAGTCTGCAGCTCCATGTCTACCTCGGGCCTGGTGAGAGTTCAAAACCCCCCTGGGATGAAAGAATGAAGGAAAGGACAAATGAATTAACCCAGCTGGGAGACTCTGCCTACACCTTCCCAGAGAGATAGGGCCTTCTGGTGATTATACACCAACCGGGTCAATGGATCGGGGTCAGACATTCATGCCTCTGTTGCCTGGGAGCTTTCATAGTCCTCACACCAGACCCCATTTCCATCCCCCAAAACAGTGATTCGTCGCTTGGAGGGTGGGAGGCTCCTAGGCAGGACCCAGAATGAATAACTCCCCTCTTCCTCTCTTCTCTTCTCTCCTCCTCCATCCTCTGCCTTCCTTCCCTCCTTCTTTTCTTTCCTTTTTCTTTTCTCTTTGTCCTCCTCCTTCCTCATCCTCTTTCCTTTCTCCTCCTCCTCTTCTCTCCCTCCTCCCCACCCCCATGAATTAAATCCAGCCTCTCATTCTTACACGTTCTTAGCAGGTGCTCCACCAATGAGTTTCCTTGACCCTACAGCTAGGTCACCCAGGCTGATCCCAGACTTGCCGTCCTTCCGCCTCAGCCTGCTGAGTAGCTGGGATGACGGGCACTTACGTACCATCTCGCCCTACCTGGTATGTGATTCTTACCCAGGTCCAAGATTCACAATGAATGAATAAATATTTGTTGACTGAATTCAGAGATGTATAGATCCATGAGTAAAACTGATTGTTCTTTTCCATTTTCAACTCAGATATTTGAAATTTTATGAAAAACTGGTTTTCCAGAAAACAAAAAACCTGAAGCTGTTGTCCCCTCCCCCCACCGGCCACCAACCTGTGCCATGAGCTCCTATCTGTGTCCCTTCTGATTTACTGACTTTGACTTGACCTGCCCTCACTGCAATGGAACACAGAGATTTCAGGGACTATGGAACAGTTTGCTTGTGTAACGCATGTGTTTCTGCAGAGCTCTGAGCCAGCAGGACCTTTCCCCAAATGAAAAGACTGTGAAGGAAGACACTCTGCTCTACAACCTAGTCCCCACAAGACAAAAGGGTGCCTAGGAGAAGAGGCTGGGCTTTCCAGGGGTAGAAGAGACAGACTGTCCACTTCCCTTTCCAGGGAGGAGACGCCACCCACATTCCGGGATCAGCCCAAAGCTGCCTGTGGAAGTGCTGAGGCTGGGAGCACCGCCTTGTCCTCCTCTTCCCGTCTCAGGCCACCCCACCTCTGCCTGGCCCGCCCAGCCTGGGGCCCCAGCTTCCTTTGGCTTGCAGGTGCTGGCTGCCAGAGATGTTTCTGCATGTAAACAATAAAGAGCCCTGACTGTCTTGACATACTTCAGATAAGCACAGCCTCTTCTCCTTGCCCCCATACCTCCCTCCTTCCCTCCGTCCTTCCTTCCCTCCCTCCCTTTCTCTCTCTCTGTCTCTCTCTGCTCAGAATTCAATAAAACTCAAAAATTCCAAACCACAGGACACCTGACGCAACCCTGTTTTCTCCTTTCTCTCATTTTTGCACCCTGTGACCTTGAAAAAGCACGGTGTAATCCTGGGCTCTGCAGCCAGAGTCCTTCACCTTGCTGGAGCCAAGGACTAGCTGACTCCAAGAATGTGAGCTGTAGGAAGAGATTGAGCACAGCGTTAAGCAGTCAAGGTTCAAATTCTGACTCCTCCCTTTACCAACTATCTGATAAATGAGGTAACCTCTGTGAACCTCTGTTTCCTCGTGTCTAAAGTGGGTACGTCAGGAATTGCTTTCTCTTAGGGTGGCTGTGAGGATTGAATGAGAACTTCATAAGCAATAACTGTAATTATCGTATTTCTATTAGTACTGAACAGAGACTACTGCAATAAAAGTTCCAGTATCCTGAGTTGAATAAGATTTATTCCAGGAAGGAGACAGACAAGAAAATAGGAGGCTCCGGACCATGTGTGCTAGAATGTGGAATTCAATTCAACATATGTACCTTTTCCTAAGTAAAGGAGCAACTTGAGAAAATTCAACACAGAGAGGAAAGTGAGATGAGCTCACCAGTGTCCTCTTTCTGTCTCTCTGTCTCTCCCTCCCTCTCTCTCTCTCTCCCTCCCTCTCTCTCTCTCTCTCTTTCTCTCTCCCTGGGAATTTAACCCAAGGCCTTACTGCTGAGCTATACACCCAGCTCTTTTTATTTTGAGGCAGGGTCTCGCTAGTTCATTAAAATGCCCAGACTGGTCTTAAATTTGTGATCCTGCTGGAATTACAGGCATGAGTCACCCCATCCAGTTAGCATTTCTCTTTATGCTAATTCATCCTTTAAGCTTCATGTCACTTCTGCTATACCACCAAAGCTTTTATTCATATTTACCTGATACACACAGAAGTGCTATGCCGTGGAAAGCTATAGATTCTCTTGCCTGACCAATGGTGTGGATTCAGGCTTGGGGGGCCATTGATCCTACTAGTGATAAACAGGGTTGATGGTAGTGTGGGCTTGGGAAGATGTTGGCCAAAGGACACAGAATTCAGCTCACAGGAATAAGCTCAATAGACCTGTTGGACAACACTAACTGGCTATTCACACCATATCATGTACTTGAAAATCACTAGGAGAGTAGATTTGAAGTATTCTCACCACAAAATGATGCTTAAGTATATGAGATAATCCACTCAGTTTAGCTGCAATATATGTATTTCTAAATGTAGTGTTATACTTCAGAAAGATAAACAAGTTTTATTTGTTGATAGAAAAGAAAAGAAAAACAAATAGGGCTTGAGGCCAGGCCATTGCTGCACAGGCTTTCCTCAGTGTATGGCAGTAGTGATGAATCTATGGCATGAGTGCCCCAGGGGTCTGTTGGCATCATTGACATCTCTAAAAGGTTCACCATGACTGGTGTATAGTGTTGGCCAGGCTGGTTCTGAGATAGATGTTGGCATTCTTTTCTTCAACCCTAAGGACCTTCAAGACTTTGCTGGAACCTGAAAGACAATTATTACTGTAATCTGTGAGGGAGGAGGAGAGGCTCCTCCTGAGCTATGACACTCAGGCTGTGCCACCATATGGTTCCTCTTCTCCGACTCCTGGCTCCAGTTCTGCCAGGGGTCCCACAGGCAAATGCCCCGCTCCTACAGGAGCGAGCTATAGCAGACAAAGGGAAGATGCAGCGCAGGGATCTTGTGGGTAACTGGATTATATTAATAGTGAAAAAAAATGCAGGGGAAGGGAGGGAAAGGAGAAAGAAAGGAAGGTGAAAAGGGAGGAAATGAAGGGTGTGATATGGTCATAGGAATCTTGTGAAGCAGGAATTACTGTACCTACTTTACAGGTGAGGAACCAATTGTTTTAAACTACTAGATAAGATCATTTCCAATAAGAAATAGAACTAAGCCACTAGTTCACACATTCTGACTTTTTTTTTTTTAGGTTTTTTGAGAGAGGGTCTTGTTTTGTGGTTCAGGCTGACCCGGAGCTCAGCTTCAAACTCACATCACAGCAATCCTCCTGCCTCTGCCTCCCAAGTGTTGGGATTACAGGCGTGAGCCACACGCCCGGCACTGTGGTATGTGGTACTGGTTGCTGCTGCAGTGAGACGCCACGCCCAGTATTATAATGTGGTAACCGGGGATCGAACCCGGGCCCTTGTGCTTGCAAGACAGGCACTGTAACCACTGAGCTATATCCCCGGCCCTCACACATTCTTACTTCAAAGACACTGCTTTCTTTCTTTTATTTTTTTTTCTTGAAACAGTGTCTTGTTTTGTAGTTCAGGCTGGCCCCTAACTGACTATGTAGCCCAGGCCAGACTCAAACTCATAGCAATCCTTCCTCTGCTTCCCCAGTGCTGGGATTACAGGTGTGAACCACCATGTCCAGCGTTGTGGTGTGTGGTTATCAGGGATCGAACTTGGGACCTTGTACTTGCCAGCCAGATGCTGGGACCATTGAGCTAAATCCCAGGCCCTGACACTGCTTTCTTTTAAAAGATCAAGGTCCCTAGGGTCGGGGAGTTAGCTCAGTGGTTCCAGTACCTGTCTTGCAAGCGCAAGGACCGGGGTTCGATCCCCGGTATCCACATACCATACTGGGCATGGAGACTCACCCCAGCAGCAACCAGTACCACATACCACAGTGCTGGGCATGGTGGCTCACGCCTGTAATCCCAGCACTTGAGAGGCAAAGGCAGGAGGATTGCTGTGATGTGAGTTTGAGGCTGAGCTCAGTGCCAGCCTGAACCACAAAGCGAGACCCTATCTCAAAATACCTAAAAAAAAGAAAAGATCAAAGTCCAAGGTCCCTAAATTGTGTGGGTAAATGTGCTATGCTGTGTATGTGTATGTGTGTGTGTGTGGTACTGGTTGCTGCTGGGCGTGAGTCTCCATGCCCAGTATGGTATGTGGATACCGGGGATCGAACCCCGGTCCTTGCGCTTGCAAGACAGGTACTAGAACCACTGAGCTAACTCCCCGACCCTAGGGACCTTGATCTTTTAAAAGAAAGCAGTGTCAGGGCCTGGGATTTAGCTCAATGGTCCCAGCATCTGGCTGGCAAGTACAAGGTCCCAAGTTCGATCCCTGATAACCACACACCACAATGCTGGACATGGTGGTTCACACCTGTAATGTGGAGGGGTGGGTGTAATGGGGGGGTGGGCTGCAAATCAAACCCAGGTCCTTAGGTTTCCACAGGAGAAGATGGCCTGGGTTGATTACAGCTTAACCTTACATCTACTGAGCAACAAGCTATTCTGACTTTAGTATTTCTGGGAAATGGCTGGGAATGGGGCAGAAAGAACTGGTATCTACCCACCATCCAGACATACATCAACTGCTCTGGCTCCTCCAGCTGCTCTGGAATGGGGGAAACAGAGGCAGGGCAAGGGCCATGGCTGTCCTCCCAGGGACCTCCTGTCCTCCAGCCTCATTCTCAGCTGCCTCTTCTCGACCCCTGTGACTGGGCAGGGTGTTGGGAAACCATAGTCCTGGCACTGAGCTCAGGGTGGCCCCTCACACTGGGAAGTGGTGCAGAGGGCAGCTCTGGGGCCCCCGATCGCTTCCTATAGGGCAGATGCTTCTCCCTGGCCCTGCTCTAGAAACTCCACGACTCCCGAGTGTCCTCAGACCAACCACCAGCCTTCTAACCTCCTACTCTAGCCCTATACAGATACTCAGGTCCATGCCATGGACACTACACCCACCCTGTACCCATCTCCTAGACCCAAGATCCAGGAAAAGACACCTCTTTCTCTCAAGGGCTTCTATTCGCTTTCTTTGAATACATAATACATTGCTGCCTAATAAAACCCAGCCTGGGCATAATGATAGTCCTGAAAATTCTTTTTCCAAAATAGAAGACAGTAAACCTGTGAACTTATGCTACAGGTCAGATGGGTTAGGGTAATTATTTTAAATTCAGGAGTCTCCTCGGACCCATCCAATAACATTTCCTCTTGGCAAGCTATCCAGCAGGTAAAAGAAGCACCAAGACCACTCTTCTCCCAACTCTTGCCCTCGGAAGTGCACCTTCTTTGTTTGTTGTTATTTCCCCCTTTCTCTCCTTTTCTGCAAACTTTTGCAGTGCATTCTAGAGGTGTTTTCTCCCCCTTTTCAATAGGACTAGAGGCTCTCAAATGCCTAGAGAAATGGGTGCCTACATTAAGCGCCAAAGACAAGAAGTACTAGTTCCCTCTGTTGAGAGGTATTCTTTATGATGTATTCTTTATGAGCAGCCTCATTAGGAATTCTTTCAGGTCAGCAGTGCTGGGTCAGAAGGAACTGAAAGTTGCTTGTTAGGGATCCACATATAAGGACGGACACATCCAGTGTCTCTACATTGGCTTAGATACTGTGGGGAAAACCAGCCCTGGTTTGACTGAGAAGAGGTGATCTTAAATTATGCACATCTCTGAGTCCTAAACACATCAGATAAAAGGAGATCTTTAAACTACTTCTTTAGTCATTTCTATTCCCCTCATTTCTCTCTCTCTCAAAACAGCGGCATAAGCTCAGTCTACCCGATGCCATAGCTTCCTATGTGTGGTTATCAGGGATCGAACTTGGGACCTTGTACTTGCCAGCCAGATGCTGGGACCATTGAGCTAAATCCCAGGCCCTGACACTGCTTTCTGTATAGGGCATCTAGGAACATGTCTGATTCATATGTTCTTTCCGGTGATAACTCCCTTAATCTTTGGGACCTAGCAGAGTCTGTGGACTCAGAGTGAGAAAGAAACCACTGGATGGTTTTTTTGCTTTGTTTTTGTCCTCTCTATCCTGAAAATCTCCAGTCTTCTTCTTGTCCCTTCTCTTCACTTACTCTAAGGGTTTCATCTAACAGAAAACTGAAATCCTTTAACTCTTTCTGATATTAATTAGCAGGAAGAGGCAGGGAGTTGAGTGGAGGGGAATCAATAGGTGATGGGAAACACTAGAGTTTCCAGGAACAGGTCTTATCTGTCCCACTGTTGGGGAGTTGGAGGGAAAGCACAGGCCTCTCCTATTCTGCTGCCTAGCTGCCTATATATATACCATACCTAAAAAATGTGCTGAGTATGAGCTTCATTAATTTAAAAAAGTTTAGAGAGTTAAGACTGTGTAAGTGTAATGCATATAAACTGACCAATATATCCTCTTTTATACATTGTAACTAGATCATTAACATAAAATGATCAAAATTTTCTGACATTTCTATAAATTTGACATTGCCATTTAAAATTTGACATTGCCATTTAAAACTTGATCTATGCATATTTATTTTCACTAAACAAGTATTTCGTTATTATACAAATTAAATCTACTTGTACATTGAATAATAACTCATTAATACTCTTTCTTGAACTAAGAAGAGTTATGAAAATAGCTTTAAGTTCTTGTTAGTGAACTTACACCATGTAAACCTGTTAAAATAATCCAAATTTCACCTTGAGTAAAAACTAAGGTAATACATGTAAAAGACTTCTAAATAGTTGGGTTGTTACTTATTGCTTCTTTATATAGTAAGTGTATTTGTGTTCTCCATGTGTACAGGCTTTCTGCAATATAAAACTGGAGGACACTTTGCCATACTGATGTCTTCATGCAAAATCGTTTGTGATATATTTTATCAGCCTTATGTTTCTGTGACTGTTATATAATGTACTGGGACAGTTTGATGTGCCTAACTCATAGGCAGGCAGAGCACGATGGCACATGCTCATCATCCCAGCCCTTGAGAGTCTGAGGCAGGATAATGTGAGTTCAAGCCCAGCCTGAGCTATGCAAGCCAAGGTAAGATTGAACTACAAATCAATACCCTGTCTTAAAAAAAAAAAAAGTACTGTGCAGATAATGTCACTATAAAGATTAAAGGCTGAGCATTAGATACTTTTAAAGTACTCCTGTGGGAAGGTACATTCTATTAGGTCCCTGAGTTTAAAAATAAAAAAAAGTTAGCAAATTTAGATGAGGATTTATCTATATCATTGAATATGTTGTCACTGGGTAAAGGTAACTTTCTATAAGTTATTTCATATTAAATGGGAATTTAAATTTATCTTAAAGATAATAAAAGGAACCTAGTGGACCTATTATAATAATGACATCATAATTGTTGTCCCACAATGCTATGCTTACTTTCATTATTTTTTTTCTTTTTTCTTTTAAAACAGTATAATTGTTATCTATTAACATTCTGTAGGAATCTGACCTCTAAAGAACAACTTAGGGGCCTGGGATTTAGTTCAGTGTTTCTTGCATCTGCCTGGCAAGCGCAAGGTCCCGAGTTCGATCCCCAGTACCACATACCACAATGTTGGGTCTGGTAGTTAATGCCTGTAATCCCAGAATTTGGGAGCCAGAGGTAGGAGGATTGCTGTGAGTTCAAGACTGGCCTGGGTTCAGCATTAGTCTGAACTATAAAGTGATGCCCTGTGTCATAAAGAAAGAAAGAAAGAAAGAAAGAAAGAAAGAAAGAAAGAAAGAAAGAAAGAAAGAAAGAAAGAAAGAAAGAAGGAGGTTTTTTTAAAAGTTTTTTTTGAGACAAGGCTTCACTTTCTAGTTCAGGCTGGCCCTGAACTCACTATGTAGCCCAAGCTAGCACTGAACCATTGAACTTGCTGCAATCCTCCTGTTTCTGCCTCCAAATGATGAGAGTACAGATATGAGGCACCACTCCTGGCTCCCTCTTTTAATTTTAACTATTATAGTCTTTTCTGAATACCAAACACTTGGAAGTATAAAGTGTGACTAGAGAGAAGCTACCACTGTCACTAATCATGGTCAGTATTTGTGTTAAGAGTTTGTGTCATGTTTTTTCTGTACTGTAGATGATAGTCTACCCTTTTAGCAAACGGGTGTAATTTACCTTCTGCATATGGAACAAGGCTTGGAGACCAAAGCTAAGGACAAAAATTGGGCTTAGAAGACAGCCAATATTTTGCCTATTGTGCTCCAAGATCAGCCATGATCTAGAGTATGATGGGATACCTCCAAAACTATCCTACAGTTCAGAATAACTGAGTCACTCAGCGTCTTGAACAGAGGAGTTGTTGGATCAGGAGGATAGGAGTCAACTAGTATGCATTTTGCAAAAAGGAGGTGACTAAAAAGGGAAATGTCTCCCATGCTTCCAAGGGAAGCTGTATGAGCAGGCAGGACTGTAACCATGCTGGCAGATGACATAGCCGGTAGGAGAAACAACTAGAGGAGCTAAGAGGCTCCACATATGGCCTAAAAAGTAGCCACTGACAATTCTTAACTGACTATGACCTCTCTCTACAGAGATAAACTAGTTTTGATTGATATAGGTCTTACATTGATTTGATCTTAAACAATCAGCAGAGAGACAGAGAGAGAGAGAGACAGAGACAGAAAGACAGAAATAGTAATTTTAAATATTAAAGGCATAGTAAGTTCTGGGTCAGCCTGAACTACAAAGCAAGACCCCGTATCAAAAAACTAAAAGAAAATAAAATCTGTAGCTTAAATAAAAAGCTAGGTTAGATTAATAAAGGGCTCCATCACTGCTAGCCAGCACTGGCAGGCTCTAGCTGTATTTATAATTTACATCCATAAAAAGTTTTGATTCCCAGTTCCACCTGTTATTCCACAGACATGTCCCTCCACTTCCCTTAACTGTATTCCTATTTTGTTATTTAATATACTTTAAAATATCACTCAAGAAAAGATTTAGCTTCTGATATAGGCGTGTTTACAGAACAAATGGCAATAAAAATGTTCTATTAAGCTTTGTTAGCTTCATGGTATAAATAAAATTTCTGTTATTTTCTTTACATTTTATAGGTTTATATTATATAAAGCCAGTCATTCTGAAAGATCTTCATTGCATCAAGTAGAGCCCTATGTTTAAAAAAAAATTAATGACCCAATGATCGGAAAACATTGATATCTTCATTTAAGGGTATTGGCTCACCATTGTTATAACTAAAATTTAAAAATTAGATTTGTTTAACAAGCAGGACAGAGTCTGTACGTTTTTAACTCTACCTGTTATATCTGGGTAAACACTCCAAAATGAATACAGATTAATATTAACCTTAATAGTCACTTTTGCCAAATTCTACTCATTCAGCCAGTTTTTTGGAGCCAGTATTCATGAATATTCTTTTTTTTTTTTTTTTTGAGACAGGGTCTCGCTTGGTAGTTCAGGCTGGCCCTGAGCTCAGCCTCAAACTCACATCACAGCAATCCTCCTGCCTCTGCCTCCCGAGTGCTGGGATTACAGGCGTGAGCCACCACACCCAGCACTGTGGTATGTGGTACTGGTTGCTGCTGGGCGTGAGTCTCCACACCCAGTATGGTATGTGGTTACCGGGGAATGAACCCGGGTCCTTGTGCTTGCAAGACAGGCACCAGAACCACTGAGCTAACTCCCCGGCCCAATAAATATTCTATTTTTAATATCTAATTTGTTCTGCTTTTTACCAAGGTTATGCAATGAAGCTTATGCATGAATAAACAGCTAATTCCTTGTCCTTTTTTTTAGATGATCAAAACATGATAGTTCATCAAACAACATAACCCATCTTCCTTTGTCTCCTTTGAACCAGATGGAGCAAGACTTTTGATCTCTGGCGAGGCAAGATCAGTGCCTGACATAGTTATGAGAAGGCAGATCCTTGGCTCTTTTTGCCTCTTAAGATGAAGAGATCTGAGTAAGGGAGAGAAAGTAGAACAGAAGAAATAACAGACAGGAGAAAAGGAAATCATAACTAAATGTCTTTCTAAGAGTTGTGGGAGTGAATCAGCTACCCAAGATGATCTGCATCATCAGCCTTCCCTTGGTTGAATTTAGGTTCCTTTCATTAAGATGCATCACACCCAAAATTCTTCAGGAATACTGAAAGCTCACAATTGGTTTTGCTGAGAAAGTAAAGACCATAAACCTGATTATAAGATAAAGAAATAGGTTTAGAGAATCTGAGAAATGTGTAAATTATTCATCTTCACAAGGGTCTCGTACCTCTTATACAGAACAATACCCCTCTGGGGAGTGGGCCACCTTTACCTGGGGTTTCGACCCCCTCAAGAGAAACAGACATGTTCCTAGTTCCAGGAAATAAGACACTTCTTTCTCTTGAGGGCCTGTACTCTATTTCTTTGAATGCATAATAAATTTCTGCCCAATAAAACCCAAACTGTGACTCTTATTGATAATCCTGAAATCTCTTGGTCCACAACATGAGTCAGTGAAAGTGCACTCAGGTTCCTGTTTCATTTCCGGTGATCTCCTCAGATCCTGACCAGTGCTATCACCATGTCTACCGCAGGTTTTTTTTTTAGGGGGGGGTCGCTGGATACAGGGGGTTGAATCCAGAGTCTTTACACTAAGCTACATCTCAATCCTTTTTTAAAATTTTGAGACAAGATTTGACTGAATCACTAACTTGCCCAGTCTGGGCTTGAATTTGTGATCTTCCTGCCTCAGACTTGTAGAAGCATTTATCATGCACACTCAACCAATTACTATTTTTAAAAATCCCTTCTGATCTTCTCATTCAGATCCCCAAAACTCATGCATCTTTCTTTTCTTTACTTAATACCATACCATAAACATTTATCATGTTACTAAATGGTCTTTACAGTACTCACTTTGACATAATAGTCTGCCCTTTGGACATGTCATGACCCACTTGCTCATCACTAGGCACTCAGGTGGTTTCAGAGTCTCAGGACCATAAATCCTCTCCACACCTAGCCTTCCCCCACATTGGCTCCTTGCCTGGGCTCCTACCTTCCCTAGGTCTGGGAGGTTATGTAGGTCACTAGGACCTGACTGGGCCTGCTGTCATCCAGCTCGGCATCGGAGAGTCTCTCAGAAGCTTAGTGCTGCTCAGCAGTGGATGTCCTCTGCCTCCCTGGCCCTTCCCTCTGCACACCTGGCCCTGCCCGGTCAGGCCACAAAGTCAGAGGTGCCCAAAGGCTGGTTGAGGGGATTCTTGCTACTGCTTGATGGCAGCAGAGCCAGAGATCTCGGGGCCAGAGAGTACCAGCATGATCGCGAAGGCTGGCCAGTAATAATTCCAGCACTGGGCCAGGAGCCAGATCCCTGCAGAGGGCCTGGGGTACCACTCAGTACCCATTTCCTTGAGAAGGTCCTTCCAGAGAGTTCTGTTTCCTCCTCGCATCCCACACGGGGCCATCAAGTTGGACCCTGGAAGCACAGACACTCCTGGGAGGCACGTACAATCGCCTAAGGTGACCAGCTGAAGATCACATTTTCAGGATGCTTCTCTGCTCTGTGTGTTTGCAAAGCAGATATTTGGGGAGGTTGGGCTGAGAATTGCTTCACGCTTGCCAGCCCCATGGGAAATGGTTCACATTCCCCACATAGTTGGAGGGCTGTGGAGCAGCAGAGAGCGGACTGCTCAGAGGCCTCTGGGGTGCAAGGAAGATGAGCCAGAGCCTAGGCATCTTCTCTCCTCAGATGGGTTCTGGGAGGGTCACAGAGGATGTTCTTTCCAAGCAGGCGCGATGGAGAAGGCAGAGTCCTCGCTGTAAGAGTCACCACTCCAGGGCTGCAAGCCTGGGCCCAGAGTGCCAAGGCCATGTCAGTCAGGGCTATGCCCAGGGAAGTTGGACTGCCTGGGCCAGGAGAAACGGCTCCACAGATGCTCCTGACACAGGAGAGAGTGGCTTTCGCAAACAGTGAGACTTCAGTTCTCTGAGCGCAACACTGCTTCATTTTTCGTTTAATAGAATATGTCATTTTTATCAGGGTTACTTTGGAGTATTCATCCAAATTAAAAGAGCCTAGAGACAAGCCATTTTATTTCCTGGCCCCGTATTAATCCTGCTTCAGCAAGCTCCTCTGTCAGATATCACATCCACCCTTTCGATCTCACTCATGCCGTGAAAAAGTGGAGAGGGGTCAAGCCCATGGCAGGTGCCCAGTTCCCTTTGGGCACACAGGCTGGTGGCCAAAAGCCACGCCTATTACAGTTCCCTGAAATGAGGAACAGCATTCCTGAGACCACTCCGTGGTGATAGCCTCAAAGGGCAAGTTGGAATTTACTCAGAGCCTACTCAATGGCAGGAAATACTGGGAGAGAAAATCTCTTTCCGGCACCACCTCGGTGGCCGGCACTCCGGTCCCCTGCCCAGATGATGTGTTGGCTGTGGTTTCAGGAAACTCGCCCCTGGCCCTCTGGAGATGGTCATAGCTTGGTCACAGGGGCCCTGTCCACCAAGTCTTCAGGGCTCCTGGAAGGCACCAGAGAAGAGGCCCCATCAGAGGAAAGGAGAGACAGCTTACACCTGGTGACTCCCGGGCTGTGACCCAGGACGTGGAGGAATCCAGCGAGCCTGAGGCAGGTGTGTGAGTGGGATCAGGAGAGTCCAGGGCCTCTCCCTGGGTGCCACAGTCCAGAAAAAGGGAACAAACTGAAGGGCTGACTTGCAAGAAGCACCCTTGCCGCTGACTTTCTTGTAAAGCAGAGGTTCTCAGCTATAGACAGATATCAGCCCAGGTCAGCATTTATCACCAAAAAAAAAAAAAAAAAAAAAATTGAAAAGTCCAGGGTCCACGCTGTAACCCGGGTTCATTTGCTCTTCAGGTGGGGCACCGAGCACGCTGTATTTTTTAACTTCCCGGGTAATTACACTTTTTCACTAGGCTTGAGAAACCATGCTTTGAAGAGATATCTGATCTAACCCAGGCTCACCGGAAAAAATGAGCAGGGCTTCTTCAGGGTGGTTCATCAAGACACCTTTTCTCTGGTAGACCCCTTATTTCTCTAGGTGTCCAGCTCTCTCACCCTCCAGAACCTGCCTCACTCTCCTGCTGATGGAAGCCCACCCACCGATCACCGTCCTCTGAGCTGTCCATCCACCTAGAACTGGTGTTAGCTACTTACCACATCTGGCCATCATCCAACCGGTACTGCCTGTCACATCGAACAATCTGCGGTGTCCTCTTTCTTTTCTAGAAGAAGAGATTGATATGCAAGAGAGAGAGACTTGCTAAGTTTCCCAGGCCAGTCTCAACCTTGTAATCCTCCTGCCTCAGCCTCCTAGAGTGCTGGGACTACAGGTATATGCCACCATACCTGACTCCTTATGCTTTCTTATAACCTGCTGACCTACCTACTTCCTACTGCCCTACAAATTGGGCTTCGAGGAAGCAATTCTGATGAGACAGTTGAAACAATGTCTGCTACAAATGAGTGGTTTTACTGCCGTCAGTGATTGTGGTTGTGGAGGTATGGCAGGCAGGGGGTGGCAGTACCTATCTGTAGGAAGAATGGCCAAGGAATGCCTCTTAGGGTGTTTCTGGGAGATGTATGATGTGTGTGTAAATCCTTAACCCTCAGGAGGTCCAGGATCTGCACTGAACACCTTCAAAGACATGGCAATTCCACAAGGTAGTGGATAATGAGGGATGTTTCCTATTAAAAGCACTTAGACATTTGCTGCCATCCCTTGAGAAATTATGAATGTGACCCACCAAATGCAGATGTTTATCTCTACTCTCCTTTCTCTTCCCAAAAGCTTTCTCCATTGGTTGAGCTTTGAAGGCTGGAAGAAACAGGGTTTCCAGGCAGAGAGACCAGCTCTGATGGGGCAAATGGATGGAGGGTCAACCTGGCTCTCGGGCACAGAGGTCCTGAGTGTAAAGTGCAGGGAGGAAAAAGGGGTGTGCTGAAAAGAGACCGAAAGGGTCAGAAGCCAGCAGGGCACTGCAGCAGAAGCTGGGAGAAAAGCCTGGGAGATGAGGGTTGCTACCTTCAGTAGCTGCTGGAGAAGACCCTTTGGAGGCCCACACTCTGTGAGAAGTGCTCTCAGGCTGGGGCTACTATAGAAACTGCCCTTGTCACCACTGAGAGACTCAGGCCTCCCCTCCATTGCTCCAGCTGCACACTGCTGAGCCTCGGAGCTGAGATCGGAATCCTCTGCGTATGGAGAAGACTTCTCCCAGCTGCCTCTGCACGCAGGCCACATTCTCACTGTATATCTGAACCAAAAGACATTTATAGTCGCCATCAAGTAGAAAACAAGCAGAAGAATTTTCTTATATAGTCCTGAGGATTGAACCCAAGGCCTCATATGCAGTAAGCAAGTGTCCAAAGACAAAACAAAACAAAAAGATTCAAGCGGCACGGAATATTTTTTATCAAAATCTTTTGAGTCAGCTGCTTGGGTTTTCAGGAAGCTGATAGTGAGATGCACTTAGAAATGCAGGGCAGCTTAGGGGAAGAGATTAACACCTTGAACAGAAGAGGGTAAGAGCAAGATTGGGGTCTTAAGACCCCACAGACTCATCTAGTGCTCTCCGGTACTCCCCAGGGAACTCAGAGCTGTTCCACTCCGTGTTGAGAGGAAATGCACAGGTGGCCAGGTCCTTCTACCACCATCTCGCTTAGTCATTGGCCAGGGCCACCCAAGAAGACCTTAAACTTGGTCCAAAAGCCAAGCAGACCCTGCAGGAGCTGACAGCTGTAGGCTAGCAGCTGAGCACGGCCTCACAGTGCTGACCTTTACTTTGAGCAATGCCTCTGTTGGTTGCATCTTGGAACACAGAGCTGAGTTAGCCTCCTTTCTCCTGGACTGCGGTCCCAGAAGGCTACAACTGGTGCACTAAGTCCTGTGGGCTGTCTCCACAGGCCTCCATCGGCTTCCTCTCCCCACCTCTCCGCTCAGAGTGCCTCTCCCTAGACATCTGCTCTGATCTCTGCCTCTCTCCACGTCCCAACATCGACACCTTTTTCCTTTGTTTGTCTCTTCATAATAATCTGCCTAAAACTCCACATGAGCCAAACCAAGGACTAAATGGTCATATATGAATCACCAAGGGTTAACCTTCCCAAGACATGAATAGCTCGGTACAAGCCACAGACATAAACCAAGTAGCAAAAATGACCAAAGAATACCAACACAGTTTGTAGAAAAGAAAGTACAGATGACTCTTAGATAAAAAGACACTCAACCTGACTCATAGTAAAAGGAATTCAAGTTAAAACTATACCAAGGTACCATTTTTACCACACAGATTGGCAAAGATCAAAGAGTTTGATTGAGCTGAGTTCTGGCAAGGAACAGGCACGCTCCCAGACTGCTGACAGGAATGTGAGTCATTTAAGCTGTGTAGACAGCAATTTGGTCACATTTCTCTAAGCTACAAATTCCCATGACCTTCTAAAGACAGAAGAATGTAATGGCTCAGAGCACAGACTGGTTTGGTTTGAATTACAGCTCTGAAAGTCATTTAACCTCTTTCTGCCTCAGTTTTTATCATCTGCAAAATGGGATGATAATCATTAATGACCCAGGAGATTACTGTAAGAATTAAAACACATTAATTATTATGAAGTATTTACAACAGTTCTCAGCACTCAGTAAATACCATGCAAATGTTACCTATCATTATTATTAACTGACCTGGCAATTCTGAGAGTAGGAATTTATCCTACAGATATTCTTTTTTAAAAAATAGCTTTCCCCTTTATTGAGTTTATTCATACATTTTAGGTATACATTATCATCACATTCAACACTGAGAATGTTATTCTACAGATATTTTTGCACATGGGCTAAGTGTACAATGTTATTTGTCACAGGCTCCAACTGAGCAGACAGGAAACAATCTAAATAAATGTCCATACACAGGATAAATTAGTTATGCTGCATGTGTATAATACATTTTACTACCAGGATACAAAAGAAATAACAAAGAACCTCTGTGGTACTGATCCAACTTGCACAGAATGTTGCCACAGGCTTTTATCTCAGGAGAGTGGAATAAAAGTAGTGTATATTCCCTTATCCACAAGTATGAGATGAAAAAAATATGTGAAAAAAAGAGTTTTCTTTAAAAAAGAAAACATCAATAAAAATTTAGTAGCAAAATCTGAACTGAGTGGCTCAGGGTTGGTTATGACTTTATTTTTGTAGTTGGTGCAGAAATATTAGCACATTTTCTCCCAGACTTTGTTGGGACTGTGGAAGGAGGAACACACGTGACTTTACTCCACTCCTTTAAGTCCAAATTCCAAAATACCCTTGTCCCCAAGGGTTCCAGATAAGGAGTTGTGGAAAATAAGCAAATGAGGGTATGTATCTTTCTTTTCCCCGAACACCTCTTGAAGCGCACACAAGGAATAGTGCCAGCTCTCTCCAATAAAAGAGAGTTGCATGCCTGGGCAACAGGATCAAGCAGGAGAATTTTCACTGTATTTCAACCCAAGAATTTAAGATGATATGGATATTTACTTATTGAAAAAGAAATAAATACCATTTGAATGCTCTTTGGCTGCTGGGCCGTGCTACCTTCCCCTGGCCCTGGGTACAGCAGGCCACCTGGGAACTCAGTCCTGGGAAATAGGGCTGGAGGGTGAGAGCAGGAGAGTGGGAGCCTCACCTCTGAGTCACTGCACTGCCCGCGGCATGGTGGCAAGGCCTCCTCCCCAGAAAAGTGCAGAGTGAGTCAGGGGCCAGCACCCAGAGGCCCACCGAGGAAAGCCAGGTCCCCCATCAGTTGCCATCTGAGGGCCCTTCCCCGCAAGGGAGGAAATCTGTCCTTGGGCCCCATCTCTCCCACGGAGGACCACAGTAAGGGCATCAGATTCCAGAACCAAAGCGCATATCTAAGTGTCGGGCAAGCTCCCTGCACAATACACAGGACAGGACAGGTGGATGGGAGATCTCAGGGACCTGGCACAAATGAAAGATCTGGAGGCCACCGGGAAGAAGAGGTCATGTGAGGCAAGCAGGAGTCAGACTGGGAAGGGCACAGGTTTGGTCAGCAGAGGGGGCAAACTCAGGAAGTCTCTCTCTCTCTCTCTTTCTCTCTCTGTCTTTCTCTCTCTCCTCCTTGTTCTCTTCCCCTTCCTCTTTCCTTCCTTTCTTGACACATGGTTTTGTTGTTGCCCAAGCCGATCTTAAACTCAAAACTTTCCTGCCTCAGCTTTCTGAAAAATTAGGACAATAGGCATACCAATTACACTGGGCTAGGAATTCACTTTTCAAACATGGTAAAATTGAGATGTTTTCTCAGGTATTGGAAAGGCAGCTGAATTGAGGATTCCAGAATTTTAGAAGGTTTTACTGTGGTGTTTTCTTCTTGTTCTTCTT
>PVIR01006609.1:0-65067 GCA_004026965.1 Petromus typicus | reverse complement strand
CAAATATCTACGCTTCAGGAGTAAACCGCAAATGGGAGAGATCCAGGCACGAAAGGAAGGGCCGGGAAGGGTTGTGAGAGCGGCAAATCCTTTCTGGAAACTCGGAAACCAGACAGATCAGCAGATAACGCCAATGACAGGGTCACCACAGAACTCTCCTAAGACACTGCTTCTTGGAATTACCACTGGCCTTCGCTAAACTGCCTTGCTATTGATTACCAAGCTCATATTTAGATACACAGAGTGTCTCTCAGTTTTAGTTAGATGCTAAGTGAGTCCAGTGATCTAGACGCCATCAGAGCGTGAGGTGGAAGCCGGAAGACTCGTTGAGGTTGAGCATCTGCCCTGAACCATATCTTGGTAATTATCAGAGTTGGAGAAGGAGTAAAAAAAACCAAAACAAAACCACAAAGGGGAAAAAACTAAAAACAGAAAACAGGATCGGTTATCTGCTACAACACTGCTGCAGAAGTGGGGTGAGGCTTTTGTTCTAACAAATGTCCTGGATCTAAGAGTTCGCAGCACTTTCTGAGGGCTGCCTGTGGGGCAGGGTGGTCCTTGTTCCTCCACAGGTCCACGCGGAGGTGGGGCCAGGGCTGGCCCTGGCACAGGCTCCTCTGGGGGCCCTGAAACCGAGAACACACACCTTGCTATAGGTTCTATAAATCTATGAAAAGAGCAGCAAAGAAAAAGAAAACAGTAATTTCAATCTTGCAGACAGTACAGGCATTACTAAAGATGGGTCTTTTCCAGGTAAATCCTAACAGAGAAGACAGAAAATCTGACATGTACAGATCACTAATTGTGGCAGTTTGACATGCTCTAGGCTAGATCCGGGTGGTTCCTTTTACTCATTCATATTTACACTCTCTCCCTATGACACTTAGAAACCAAAGATTGTGACATACGGATTTGTGTTTTGAGCTGCCCAGTCTTTGATATGACACTCCCACACACACCCCATACACACACCACTTTTTTTTTTTTTTTTGAGACAGGGTCTTTCTTGTAGTTCAGGCTGTCCTTGAACTCAGCAATCCTCCTGCCTCTGCCTCCCGAAAGCTGGGATGACAGGCATGAGCCACCACGCCCGGCACTGTGGTATGTGGTGCTGACTGCTGCTGGGCATGAGTCTCCACACCCAGTATTGTTGTATGTGGTTACCAGAGCTGGGTCCTTGCACTTGCAAGGCAGGCACTGGAACTATTGAGCTAAATCCCCCGGCCCTACGCCATTTCTTTTAAGCAAAATGTTCTATTCCCTCTCCAATTTCCAAGCAATAGCCAAAATCAGAGTTCTAAAATCAGCAGGGAAACACAGGCCGAGTAAGCATACTGCTGACTTAAGTCCAGATAAGGAGATGTTGGTAGATATTAATATCACTTGGCCCAAAGGAGGACACAGGAAAGAACATTTTATCAAACTGCATCTCTATCTCACTGCATTTCTGTTTTATTAAAAGAATTAAAATTACAATATGAAAAAACAAATACACAATGAAAGGTAATTATACAAATGTACTTTGTGTTAAGATGCCCTGATGCTTTGGAAATGAGCCATCGTTTTGGATTATCCATGTCATTCCCCCTTCGTTACAACAGGCAACAGTGACGTCCCTCCACAGCGATGGCTGCACAGACCTGGGACTTTATTCCTACCTGACCTGTTTGCAGTCATCCTTCTTCCACCTTTCTCCTTTTCTGTTACACTTCTTTCCTCTCTTCTCTGTGTCCTCCCCTTGCGGTCTCATTTCCTGTTATACACTCGGCAGAACACTAACCAGCAACCTTTTCCATCCGGGCATCACCCACTTCCCTCGCCTCACATGTCTCTACTCCTCTTCCTCCTCCAAGCTCAGATCTGTTTTCATAGGTCTCTGACTCTCTCATTCTCTCAGTGCTTCACGGCCTGCCCTTTCTGTCACTGGGGTAGTATTCCTTTCTTGCCCACTGTACCGTCAGGTACTTTCTCCCTCTTACTGTATTCCTATGAAGATACACAGTACAGGGATAGAGGCGATGATGGTGGGAAATAGGGAGAAAAATATGAAATGACATTAAAATCAAGTTACTCATATGGCAGCAATGGTTTGCGGGACCGATGTCATTCCTCTTGCACATATCATCACAGTACAGATTTTTTTTTTTTTTTTTTTTTAGGTTTTTTTGAGACAGGGTCTCACTTTGTGGTTCAGGCTGGCCCTGAGCTCAGCCTCCAACTCACATCACAGCAATCCTCCTGCCTCTGCCTCCTGAGTGCTGGGATGACAGGCGTGAGCCACCACGCCCGGCACTGGTATGTGGTACTGGTTGCTGCTGGGTGTGGGTCTCCACACCCAGTATTGTATGTGGTTACTGGGGAATTGAACCCGGGCCCTTGCACTTGCAAGACAGGCGCCGGAACCACTGAGCTAACTCCCCGGCCCCACAGTACAGATTTTTGAAGGAATGATGCATGTTATCAAATACCTGAGGACAATCATCTTGCCTAGAAGAAAGTTTGTACTGAAAACTGCAGAAACAGCTTTGTATTTTTTTTCAAGTGAATTTTCTATTGACTTTGATTTATGGGTGATTCTGCTATAGATATCACTGGGGCAGGAGGACAGGATGTGAAGGAGAAAACCTGTGTGTTTTTTTAGAAGAATATATGAAGATAAAAATGTAGGTCAAAAAATTGTCTTCTCAAATTCAATAATTTTTATTAAAAGTTAATTCTTGGTGTAAGAGAAAAGGCAATTTGACGCCACTTCTTAATCTTTTTTTTTTTTTCCCAAAAAGGAATAAAATTTGTCAGTCCAATCAAAAGCATGTGGTTCCAGAAAGAAAGAGTCCTCTGGACAGCAGCATCCTTTTAAACAAAGAAGGCAGGCAGGCAGTGCCACGGGCGCTCAGGGAAAGCCTCCCCACTTCCGCGTGACATGTTCCTGCCTAAAAAACCTAGAGTCCATTACGTGTTTCATCTCTGCATATTATACCATGAGGAGACTTCTCTCTTCCCTCTTCCAGCCACTTTCTGATAGTCAGAAATGAGAAAAACTCATTGAGTTTCCCTGGCCCGGTTGCCAACTTCGCTGCTGGGAGCTTCCCCTGCTCGCTGCCCAATGATGCCCGAGAACATAAGGACACCTGCCCGGAGCCTGCTTCCCAATGGGAAGCCTGGCCACACCTATCTCCGCTCGAGGCCACTGTGGCTCTGCTTGGGCTTTCACCCACTTGGCCGAGTTTCTCTACTACCCACAAGTCTGCACGCTTTAAAGAACAAGTGATGGGGGCCGGGGATTTGGCTCAGTGGTTCCAGCGCCTGTCTTGCAAGTGCAAGGACCCGGGTTCGATCCCCGGAAACCACATACCATACTGGGCGTGGAGACTCACCACAGCAGCAACCAGTACCACATACCACAGTGCCGGGCGTGGTGGCTCACGCCTGTCATCCTAACTAAAAGGTGATAGTAAGACACACTTTCAAAACCGGCCTTTTTCCAGCACACACTTATTTTCTTTGAAATCCTCTAAGGTCAAAATTTAGGTAGATGCCTGTTACTGCAGCAATTAACAACTGAAAGTTTCTACTGATCTGCAAAAAGCAATCTAATTACACCCGATCACGCTCACCTCTCGCGCACCACACTGGCTCTTCGTGAGAACTCTGCAAGCTGCACACACCCGGCAATCAGTAACACGTGACCCTCAGAACCTGCCTGTGGCTTTAAGTCAGTATGGATTCCAGTCGCTCTAGATGATTCTCCAATGTGACGACTCTGACTTGCTTGGTGGAATATCAGCCTGGTGAACTATTACAAGTCGTGGCTTTCTTTTAAGAATGGCTCAGCCTGCTCGGTGCAGTTAGGCCATTTGTGAAGCTGGTTCCCAGCGTCTCAGACAGAGGTCTCGGAGATGCCCCACAGCTTCTTGCCAACACTAGGCAGGGGAAGCACCCAGCACAGGTGCCAGGAAGCACCAGTTTAGCGAACTGAAGCTGTGGCCCTCCAGTGGATTCTTTAGGACAGTTGAAATAAAAAGGTATTAAAGCTTCCAAGTTCCTGAAGGACAAGAACTGTTTCTTTAACAGTTTACTGTATATTACCTAGAACGTACAGCACACTTCCTGGGCCAGAGGTAGCTGTTTGTTATCACCGAAAGCTCTAGAAGTTCATCATCATTGCTTCAGGCAGGGTCAAGAAACTTTCTCTTCCTTATTTGAGGGCTGGGAATCAAACCAAAGGCCTCATTCTCAGTAAGGCCATGATCCACTACTGACACATGTGCCAGCCTGCGTTAAAAACTTTACACTTTTTACCTGAAAATCTAAAACGATGACCTCATGATCACCTTAGGCTGCCCAGGACAAAGGTGTGCGGAACCGTCTCTCTCCTTGCTGCCCCCTTCCTCCACAGTTCTCAACAACCAATCTATCAGCTCCATCATCAACCTTCACAGTCTCAAATCTGCGGTGGGCTGGATCCTGTCTGATTCTTGTCCCTAACCCTGTCCCGTCTTGCAAGTCTCCCTTGGTCTGGGCCGGGCACAACTCAAAATGCCTCGTTCCTGGACTCTGAGACGCCAGATCAATGCTTCCAACTGTTTCTTAGTTTGTACCTTTTCCTCAGTTTATCACGAAGATTATCCTTCCCCTTGACATCTTGATTACATTTCTCTTCCTGAGGGTCTTCAGCGACTTGTCATTGTCCAGGAAGATTGAATTCAGCACACAAATGTGACAGTTTTCAGGTGATAAAGTATAAACACAATGTGGTTTAATGCTCACCTCCCTAGGAGGCAGAAATTATTACACTTGGCTTATAAAACATCCAAGAGTTTGTGAGATCTAGAGTTACACAGGTAACAGTCATGGCTGCTCTTGGAGACCAAACTTCTCCATGTGACCGTCTCAGTCCACCTCGCTGTCCTCACTGCTGGCAAGTTTGTCATGTTTCACTCTGGTTTTGTACAGCAAGTCCACCAAATGCCGACTGGGCGGGGCTTCTCTTCCTCAGAGAATAAATCCTCTCATCGTCTTGGTGTTCTCCTTCCCAGAAATCATCCTCTGTCCTCTTTACTCGATTAACTCCTACAAGGCTTTTAAGTCCCCTCTTAACCGTGCAGCAGAGCCAAGGCCAGGTTCCTGCACTGTGCTTTCAGAGCATCCGGTAGAGCTCATCGATGCACTTACCCGGCTCCTAACTGAGGGAAGGAGACGTATCTGTGTCTGCTCCTGCTCCTGCCTGAGGTCCCACCAAACCACAGCCGAGGGCTAACCAGTGTACCAATCTGTGAGACAAAGGACGCAGCAGTTGAGAAGGGATACCGGAAAATGGACGACTGGCATCTGGCTTAGCAGAGTCAAAGAACTGAACTCAGCCTGCCCACTGGGGAGGCACCAAGAAATCAGCTAGTTCTCCTGAGGAACTTGGGGACAAAAATGGAGGTGCCCCAAATGGAGGCCCTAAGTACGTGTGGAGACAGGACGGGAGCAGGGGAGGCCACCAGCCAAAGGATCCCTGGAAAACCTGTATTCTACATCCCCAGCCGTGTGCCTGCTCCTTTCCACAGATGATTTCCTGCAGGCAGGCAGACTCCGAGAATGCCAGGCCTATGAGACAGCAGAGCAAGGAGACCTGGAGCACTCGATGCTCACAGAACGCTGGGTGGCAAGTGACGCACACTGGGGTCCCTGTTCGTCTGCACGGGCTCCTTCCCAGCACGGGCCCACAGGGTTATTTTTTGAACAAACTCATCTGCGCTAGAGAAAGGGCTTCTGCAGTCTCCTAGAAGACAGACTCTTTTACCTTACGGCTGGACCTAGCAGGTATCAAGCCCCACCTGGGTACATGGAACTCCCTTCCCTTGCTTTCTTTTCCCCAGTACCAGTGATCAAACACATGACCCTGTGCTATGAGGCAGGTGGTGGCACCAAGGAGCTAGATCCCTGGCCCGGAACTCCCATTTTGAATAGATAGCTACAGGCCATCATTCCATTTTTTAAAACTTACACAGCCGATAGTAAAACTTGCTAAGAAGGAGTTCGGGGTAGAAAGGATGGAAGGTGGCATTTTGAGTAGAACCATCAAGGAAGCTTCCCTGAGGAGGTGGTACTTACTCAGCAAAATGGGTGAATGGAGGGACTGTGGGAAGATCTGGAGACTCACTTTCTAGGGAGAAGAATAGTAAGTGCCAAAACCCTAATGCAGGCACATGGCTGGGAGCTTCCAAGAAGAGCGAGAAGACCCGTACAGCTGAAAAGGACTGAGCAGAGCAAAAGGTGATGGAGAATAAGGTGAAGAGGTGTGTACGGTTTACAGGGTCCGAGTCATACCGGGCCTGGTGGTTCGAACCAAAATTCAGAATGTTTCGGGATAACTGAGAGCCGGTGGAAGCTTTAGAGCAGGGAAGTAACACTATCCAATTTGTGCTTTAAAATATATTCTCTGGTTCCTGTGTGGGAAATGGACTACAGATCGGCGTTAACCCCTTGGTAACGTCTATCGGCCCCAGGACACGGTGAACAACGGGAACGTGGGTACCGTGTGTGTTCTGATCACTGATACATCTCAGCAACTCACAGCAGACATCAATCGCCCCATAAATATCTGTTGAAAGAATTTATAAAACAGTAAAAATAGAACCAGAAATCAAGATAGGGAGTCCAAAGTCTTGGTCCTCCTATAATGCTAACTACACTTCCAAAAGAACAGCTCCTAGCATAGTCCTCAAGGACTTTAACAGAATGTGACAGAGATGGGAGGACCGCAGTGGTGACACTATCTCGGCTCAGTCTGATTTATGTCAGGTGAGTATATACCGAAAATGGCAACTTTTCTTATGCAGACAAACGATCTTAGTCTTTATAATGAGTTTGTGTTTACAACATAGCCCAGTTCATCTCGTTCTATAATATAAAATCAAATGTAACAAGACTAACAGTAACCATACTGTAAAACATTAAAACAAGAAGGCCCAAATTAAATCAGAGTTTTGTAGTTTCGTATTTAAACCTTAACCTGAGGCATTTTTACAAATACATTTTTCCTCGACTGTGTTATATATTCTAGGCAGCACTGATTGTTGCTGACAATTCTCAGATTGGGGGTCCACGCTGAATTCACAAGGACAGGTTATTCTTATAGTTGAGCCGAAAAAAAAAAAATCACAATTTTTACATGTTGTAGAAAACAATCTACGTCCAATAACCTGCTCCTTGAGTTTCAGGATTCATCCATCCAACAAACATGTATCAAGACTATGTGCCCCCAAATTAGAAAATATTGTGGATACAGACAAAGATGAATCTAGAAATCTTTGTCAATCAGAAATCTAAGAGACAGAGCCGGGGAGTAAGCTCAGTGGTTCCGGCGCCTGTCTTGCAAGCGCAAGGGCCCGGTTCGATTCCCGGTAACCACGTAACAATACTGGGTGTGGAGACCCACACCCAGCAGCAACCAGTAACACATAACACAGTGCCGGGCGTGGTGGCTCGCGCCTGTCATCCCAGCACTCGGGAGGCAGAGGCAGGAGGATTGTGATGTGAGTTGGAGGCTGAGCTCAGGGCCAGCCTGAACCACAAAGCGAGACCCTGTCTCCAAAAACCTAAAAAAAAAAAGAAATCTAAGAGACAGGGCCGGGGATATAGCTCAGTGGTTCCGCGCCTGTCTTGCAAGTGCAATGCCCATGTTTAATCCCCGGTAACCACATAACAATACTGGGCGTGGAGACTCACCCCAGCAGCAACCAGTACACCACATACCACAGTGCCGGGTGTGGTGGCTCAAGCCTGTAATCCCAGCACTCGGGAGGCAGAGGCAGGAGGATTGCTGTGATGTGAGTTTGAGGCTGAGCTCAGGGCCAGCCTGAACCACAAAGTGAGACCCTGTCTCAAAAAACAAAACAAAACAAAAACAAAAACAAACAAACAAAAAAAGAAATCTAAGAGACAGACTTATTAGCCAACCAAAGGTCTTTCTGGCTGATCATAAATTATTTCATGCTTTTCTAAAGTGCAATGTAGATGAGGGACATAACCACCAAACCTTGCCTAGCTGTATGTCTCATCCGTGGATTTATTTTGATGCTGAAATAATCATTTTCTACAAACTAGAAAGAACACCATACTGTGACAGAAGATAGGAGAGATGGGACTGATAGAAGCTTCTATCAAATAGTGTATTCTAGAAGGAAGTCTATATTAACCCCTAAACTGGGAAGGAAAAGCCTATTAAGAAATTCATAGAGAAAGAGACTGGGATGCAACGAAGCAATTAAAAGACATTATTCAAACACCTGTCTACCTATATAGAAACAGACAGAGGACAAAGGGATCGATTATTTTTATTATACCATAAGGGCAGACAAGTGGTAATAGGCTTCCAAGTCACTAGGGAAAATTCAGGCTAATTAGGAGACCAAACTTTTAAACTATGAGCTGGTCTGTAAAAGCTGCTAAGGGAAACCAGAGAAATCCAACATCAGAGATATTCAAAGCTGAGTTCCACCCTCAGGGGTCATTTAGAAATAATTATCTTTGCCTGAATGCTGGCAAACAACAAAACAGCCCACTGGCAGTCCGACTGAGGTCAGTGGTCACAGGGCCTGTTTGGAAATTCTGTGCCCTGACTCCAGAAGGTTGTCCTCTGATGTGCGCCTGAGAGAATTCACACCTGGTACAACACGAACCACACCGCATACACAGTCAACCTTGTGTGACAGTGACAAGGATTCATTAAAACCCCCAGCAGTTCCTAAGTAACACCTGAAAATAAATGCCTGTAGCACTCGCGGGCCTATGACACTGAGAGTAAGGGCAATGTGTCTTCAGATCACAGAAAATGAATCAGACCTGGAATGGTGAGATGGTTTTTCATGACCCTGTCAAGACATCCCCTGGCCCTCCCCATTATCACTAGAAATCTAGCCCAGGAAAGAAAAACTGCTAAATGTACTGGCCTGATACAGTGGCAGCTTTTAGTTTCTAGAAAATATCACCTAAGTGAGCCTTCAGAGGCCTTCGTACACCTGCCCTTTCTTTCCCCCAGGCTTTGAGAGAGCAGGGCAGGACCATTCTGACCACTCGAGCCTCTTCAGTAGTCCAGGCTTGGAGGTTTTAGGCGGTTCATCTTATCAGCCCCCTGCAGTGGCCTACCCAACAGGAAGTTTCCCCAGAGTTTCCATCACAGGAAATTTCCTGTGAGGAAGCCCTTGCTGCATAAACAAACAGTTCCTTACCACCCCCCAACTGCCCAGGCAGAGCAGGGAGAGGGCGTTGGGGGGCAGGGACAGGGGCTGAATGGCAAAGCAAGAAGTGGAGGGGACACAGAAGTACTGCATTTTCCTTTAGCCTTGGACTTATCAGAAAATTGCTTATCCACTGGCACACGTTGGCTTTTATCCCCTGGCCAGCAGGTTCTGCCCCAAGCCAAAGTGAACTCGGAGAGCGAAACCATACAGTGAGTACAGGCTCGGCTGGCTGACCTCTACCCTGAACCTCTGAGTCTGTCTCCTCTTTTTTTCGCCGTACCAGGGATCACACTTGGGCCCCTGTGCTTCCAAGATAGGTACAAGTACCACGTGAGCTAAATCCTCAGCCCTTTTCTTCTGCATCTTGATGGTTAAGAGAGATAAGACTGCTGCATTTCATTAATACAGAGGAACTGGTAGGGCACTGCAGAAATATGAGATCTCACTTAGCTTAACTGCAGCAGTGTTTTCCATGGCACATGTGCCGACGGACAGCGCGTTACCTACACCATGGTCAGGCTGGCTATGTCTCCGAGAGAACCACTTTATGTCCTAGTTGCTGTTCAAAGACTCCACAGTATACAGAATAGAGAGGCTGTATTTTGGCTCACCAGAAGGCTACAAAAATGGCTACGGCATGATTAATTAAACAAGGTTTTAGCCAGGTTCCGTGGCACACACCTGTAGAAGCAGGTACGCAGAAGGCTCCAGTGTGAGCCCAGCCTAGAGGACACAGTGAGGTCTTATCTTAAAAAAGCAAAAATTTAAAAATACCAAAATTTTATTTTCTACCAATAATCCTAATTGTACTAAGCTTTAGCCAAGGAGTTGTCTCTTGAATTAAATCAGATAACTTTTTTGCTAAATTTAAAATTTGTCTTTTTCTTCTAAAGGCCAAGGTCAAGGCTAAAATAAGCATCGTCAGCTGAGAGGTCTATTTTGTTCTCTTTTCACTAATTTATGTTTCTTGGTCACATATTTGACACACTGGTGCTGGAAGCCTCCTTAGGATAATGTAAAGCAAAATCACGCGGGAAGAATGAGGACAAGTTTTATTATTATTATTTTTTAACAAAAACAGCCCACTTTTTATAATTTCACTTGTATTTTTTGCTTTTATTTTTGAAACTATTATATAATATTAATACTTTAAAGGACAGGGTACTGAAGTGGATCCAGAAAACGCTCAAAATGTTGGCTGCAAATATTCTTGCTTTTTAATTTTTTTCTCAGTGAACAGGCCCATACTCTTAAACAATATTTTAAAATTTGAACTCCTCCTTTGTAAGGGGATGGATTAATCTGGAGAGCATTATGCTTAAGTGAAGTCAGACAGGCACACAATAGCAAATGCTGTCTGACTGTGTGTAAATGTGCATCTAAGAAGCTGAATTCAACAGAGCAGAGTAGGACGGTGGTTTCCAAGGGCCGGAGGTAAGAGGGGGCTGGTTGGGGAGGCGCTGGTCACAGGAATGGCAACATCAGGAGACCCACATGCAGGAGATCTCAGTACAGTGACTATAGTTAATAGTCAGCAGTACTGCCCTGTAAGGGAGATCTTAAATGTCCTCGCTATAAAAAGTCCTAAATGAATTTGGAGAGATGTTCCTTAGCTTGTTGTACACAATAAATAATATAGTGGACAAAAACTGAATTAGTTGTCTGCTTAAAAATTAATTGAGATTTAAAATAAGTACATTAGGACCTCACCTTTCATAATAATTTTGGGGAATCCCTATGTCAAAGGTCAGTAACACTGCCTTGTTTATGAATCTGTTGCAAAAAGAGGCTTATGAATAAGATTCTATAGCAGAAAAGAGGACAACCAGGAAAAAAGAAGAAAAGGGAAACTGCAGGAAAAAGAAGGCCAGGAAAGTGGAAACTCAAACATGTGGAATGCACCCAGATATATGTTTTAAATAAACATGTTAGTGTGCTGTCGCACAATACAGCATCACCAGCCCCGTGTTAAAGGTCTCCTGGATCCTTCCCCTAGATTCACCATGATTCAATTTCACGAGGATTTATCACGCACGTGCTACGTGGCACACGGGAACACTGGCCAGCAGGTGCTGGCTCATGTTTAGCCAGTATCCATGGGGAACATGCATGTGAGGACAGAAAGGCAGGTGCGGGAGGCCACACGGGATGAAGCATAAGGGTAGAGCACAAGAGGATCAGGCTGCTTCCCCAGGCCCAGGAATGGCTTGGGGTATTTCAGTCCTCAGATGGCTGTTCCTTTCCCCTGAGCCCGTTAGAAATCCTCAAGGCTACATAACAGAGATAACCTGCCACCAAGCTGAGATTGATTCTGACACTCAGATAAGCCCTGACCTCCAGAACCAGTGGAGGCTGGAGTGGAGGCTGTCAAGGAAAGGGATTTGGATTCAGAGTGGAAGCCTCTAGTCTGGAGACTGAGCGGGGAGGATATGAGGCACTCATGAGGACTGTACGTCTGAGTGGCACTGAGGAATAAGAATGCATAGTTCTATTGGTTTTGATTATGCTTTTATAGACCAGATTATTTTACATTTCCTTGTAATTCTGTAATATTCCCTTAATAGTTTCAGACTCAGAAAAGAGAATGCTATAGGGCCAAGAGCTTGCTTCTTTCTCTCCCATAACTAGCTTGAGGCAGAAAAAGGCCACTGGCTCTGAGGTCTGGATACCAGTAGCCAGTGGTCCAGAAGTCCTAAGTGGGGGAGTCCAACTTTGGCAGGGTTCAGGATGTGGATGCTTCGTGGAAGTCTACCAAGGTCTGGGGGTCAGAAGGACAAACGTGAATAGCATGACAGTGTTTGTTTTAGGGACCCTAAGAAAGCATCTAGGGTATCACGAAAGATGAGAGGTGGAAAGGAGACTGGACCCAATTATCTTGTTAGCTACGAGCTAGCTAGTTCTTTTGAAAAACTGAACCTATACTAGCCCATTCTCTTCTCAGGCTACGTGGAATAAACGTCTGTGGGTAACTGTCTCTTTTTCTTCCTCTCCCCTCCCCCTTTGCCTTTAGTTAATTGCAGCTGTGGTCAAGGGCTGGCAGCCAGAAGTCCCACAATGCACTCCTCCACAGGAAGTTCCCAAGATCTCTTCCTGAACAGGAAATTTCCTGTGGTCCAACAGACATTCCTCTCAGCGTTTATCACTCACATACATTTGTTTTGGCAGATACTAGGTCTTGGGTAAGAACAACAAGAAACGGTTGGAGGGAAAGCTACCTCAGGAAAAAAAAATGTAGTTATTGTTAGAGGAAGAAAGTGTGACTGAATTAACTCCTATCTCAAAGGAAAACAAATACTAGCAAAATGGACTCAAGAGATCTGAAATGTGTGAGAATGTAAATACCACTTATGTAGCTATTCAACATTTGAATTTTATTTGCAACTCGAAATGAAGGTGTGTGGGCTTACTGGAGGCCAACTTCAAAGGATTTATAAATACATCAGTAAAATTTTGGTTTTTATAATATCATGGCTACAAAGTGCTTAGGATTTTAAATTTTTCTGCAATTTCCTTACATGCGTGGCCTATCATAATTTAAGTTTCTCATTAACAGTATCATTTCAATCTCCCACATTTAGGTACCAGAAAACCTTTTCCTGAGGAGGCAAGGAATTCCCCACTATGACTCACAAGTCCATATTTTGTATTGTGTTGCTCTTTACAGCTGAATCTCCATTTTTGGAAGTTACAATCGATGGAATGCAAAAAATCTAAGTACTAGCTCAGCACCAGTATTGTTTTCTTTCAAAAACTGACCCTTCTGTCTCTGTTTTATAATCCATCCCTCAACAAGTCACCTCCCTGTCTGAAGCTCTTCAGAGGCTATCCTCTGACTGGGAGGAAAAATTTATTCCTCTTAGCCTGTAAGACCCTTCAAGACTTATTTCTGGTTTTATTTTCCACATTCCCCTTAACCCCAGACACCAGTTTCTAGATCAGTCATGCAGCTTTATCTCTCTTTGACTGCCTCGGTCTTTTGTTTTTTGGTTTTTTTAAGGTTTTTTGAGACAGGGTCTCACTTTGTAGTTCAGGCTGGCCCTGAGCTCAGCCTCCAACTCACAGCACAGCAATCCTCCTGCCTCTGCCTCCCGAGCGCTGGGATGACAGGCGTGAGCCGCCATGCTCAGCACTGTGGTATGTGGTGCTGCTTGCTGCTGGGTGTGAGTCTCCACACCCAGTATTGTGGTATGTGGTACCAGGGATCAAACCCGGGCCCTTGCACATGCAAGACAGGTGCTGGAACCCCTTACTTTCTTCAATGACACAGTTTAAACGCCTTTCTTCCTAACTCAATCTCTGTACTCTAAGCCAGGTACACACAATGCACCTGAACAACCCTGCACTACAGTTTGTAGATAACTTATCTGTCTTTGTCAGCAGATGGAGAGGTCTCTTGAGTGCAAGAACTATTGTGTTTGTATTTGGAATCCCAGTAAGACATTTTAGAGATAGTGGATAAAGTATTTCCTGGAAAGACAATCTTATCCTTGTATGGTAATTAAAACTACAGGAATTTTCTTTTGTTTTTACCATCTGTCTACCAACAGGGCACATAGAACTAGCTAGTGATCGTAAGTTCTAACAATCTAGTCCCAGCTTGTAAGAGTCACATGAACTGAAACCACCCCCCATTTTTTAAACTCATAAACTTGAAAGTTCATTTTATTACGTCTGACAGATTGATGCGTCACATTTGTTCTATTTATTTTACTTGAGATTTGAAGTGATCAGATACTTGGCTGTCTCTCTCTATGTCCCTTCAACCTTCCGATCCCCTGTAACTTCACCTCCATTCTGACCTTGGGTCCAACCTGCTCTTTATCAAGAGAAAGCTAAGGCCCAGTTGTTCGGGGATCAGTCGTGCCTCATCCCCACTGATGGCCTTGTTGTGCTCTTAGTCCCCTACCTGAAAACGAGCCTTTGCTAGCAGGATCCCCGATGGTGGGTCTCCCCTGGCTCCGTCTCCTGGGTCCTCTCAACAACACAAGTGCGTAAACAAGTCCCAGAGCCTGTGGCTGAATTTCTGCAACCTGCTCCTTAAGCTCCTATTTCCAAGGCTGGTGCTAATGTGGCTCCCATTTCCCACAACCTCCTCCCGCCCACACCGACCGGGGGCTGCAGTCCTAGCCTCCATCCCACGATCTGACGCTGATACTTCCCCAGTGACCCTGCTCTGCGGGTACGGTAGAGGTTTGGGGCTGTGGATTTCTTCAAGAGAATAACCTTTCACTTCTGTGTTCCCAGTGCCTGGACTAAACTAGGAACACTGTACAAATAAATATATCAGGGCTTAAAAGGATTCTTGGCCTCCTCAAAATGGAGCTTTGTATAGGGCATAATTTAGATTAGTTAGGATCATTACAGCAAAGAACTAACAAACTATTTCTAGGGCTGGGGATTTAGCTCAGTGGTTCGGCGCCTGTCTTGCAAGTGCAAGGCCCTGGGTTTGATCCCTGGTAACTACATAACAATACTGGGCGTGGAGACTCACCCCAGCAGCAACCAGTACCACATACCACAGTGCCAGGCTTGGTGGCTCATGCCTGTCATCCCAGCACTCGGGAGGCAGAGGCAGGAGGATTTCTGTGATGTGAGTTTGAGGCTGAGCTCAGGGCCAGCCTGAACTATAAAGCAAGACCGTGTCTATAAAAAAAAAAAAAAAAAAAAAAAAAAAAAAAAAAAAAGAAAAGAAAAAAATTTCTAAATTATTTTACAAGGGCAAAATAACCATCAAAGAAAAAGACAAATGCCTCAAAAAAGGAGATGAAGCTCTACTTTTTAAATGTGCTTCGGCTTTTTTTTAGGGGGTGGGGGAATGAACCCAGCCTTCATACTAAGCCACATCCCCAGCTTTTAAAATTTTTTTAAATTTTGAGACAGTGTCTTGTTAAATTGACCAGACTAATTTCAAACTTGCAATCTTCCTGCCTCAGCCTTTCAGAAGGGTAGGATTATAGGTGTGGGCCACCATCTCCGGCTCCTTATTGCTATCATCAGCTTGAAAGAGAAGGAGAACAATGTTTACAGAGAGAAAAGCTGAGCGTGTGCAGTCTTGGAGCTCTCGATGGGTTCTGTGTTTGAGAAGGCACAAGGAGCAGGACATGTTGCCTTTACGACTGCTGGTCCTCTCCACGCTGGTAGACACTGAAGGAGCACTGACAGCTCTTCCACTCTTAGCTCACTGGGTTGGAATGAGAAGATCTGGGCTCAACCCCTCCGCCGTGTACTAGCTTGGAGACTCTAGATTAGCCATCTTGGCCACCAGGGTCCACTTCCTTGGTGGCAGATTTGTGGACACTACCCCCAGCGCAGGGGTTGTCGGGAGGGGAGACGTACCGGTAAGAGTAACGAGGCTGTGAACAACAGTGCAACGAACGGGAGCACTGGCCCAGGCTAAGGAAGGCGGACCGCTAGGTTCTTCTCCTTTCCTTTGCGGCCTGTGTGGAGAAGCCTGAGGATCCAACCTGTCGTCTCCCCTTCCTTCCACAACACACTCTCCTGCATTATCTGACAGGGCTGAACTGGAGGCAGAGGTCCTGCACTGTGTGTGTCCAGGGGAAGCCTCATTCAGATGCAAAGGGAAAAGTCAAAAGAATGTGGCCAAGGTAGTAATCTGAGCATTATCAACAGAGGATACGGACTTGCTGTGGTCTTTTAGATCAAACCCACAGTGTTATTTGGCCCAGTTTTTTGAAGCTAACGGATAAAAATAGAAGGCTCCTTCCACTTTGACCAAGATTTACCGAGTCCTTCCTATGTGCCAATGTGCTGTTTTATTTACTTCTTAGAATAACCCTATGAAATAGTTGCAATTAACTCCATCCTAAGGTTTTTACAGAGCCAATGTCACCTTCTAAGTTATTGAAAAGTGTAAGTGATAGATGCAAATGCTGTTTCCCATTTCACAACTTCGCCTTTTTATACGTTCTCCAGAATAGGCATGGGCTGGATACACAGTGATGAATCAATGCAGGCAGGAGTCTGGAGTGAGACCTGCTAAGCCTCATGAAGACTCAAAGACTAAATGGAAGGTCAGTAACCTCAGAGGCTCTGCATAACTTGCAGGGGCTCTCGACTGTAGCTCAAGATGTTTACCACAAACATCAACTCTCCACTTATGGCTCACATGGCCAAGATCCAGGGAAAACGCCCCACCCAGTGCTTCCGATCAAGGCCAGAACAGCCGGTGCCACCCTGCTGATGGGCACCAGTTCCCAGGAGAGGGACTGCAAGTGGAATGTTTCATAAGGAAGGCACTGTACTGGCACGATCCAGCCACCTATGACTCAAGAGAGTTAAGCTCTTTCAAGTTCAGGACCTTCCCTGATGTATCCATGGGTTAAATTAAATATTTAAATAACTCTGCTTTAATTGAAGAGTAGGTCCTGCTTTATCTTCATATATACTATACCTGAGGTTCAACCGGAAGGAATCTCAGAAACTATAAGAACAATGCATAGGTAACAGCTTAGATTAACACACACTAACACACACATACACACACACAAACACACACACACAACACACACACAGAATACTCAGACTATTGATGGCGACAGACCTTAAACGATGAAATATTAAGGGAATAACATCGTGTTTATACCACCTGCTAATGGAAAATCAGAAATAGTAAAAAAAAGATTGCTATAATCAGTTCAATAGTAACAAAACACATTAAGATGTGTAAGATGACATAGAGTTTTATGAGCAGTTAAAATGAAATCAGAGGATATGGTTCTTCGCTCTGAAGTATTTACTACCGCATGGGAAAGTGCAAACAAAGGTTTGAATCAACAGCAAATACCACCGATATCTGCACGGCAAGATAACTAGACACGATTTATTTCTGGGAACCACCACCTAGAGTAATGACTGTTTCTTGCCAACATCCAGGCTCCTAACAATATCTCTTCCCACAAATCTAAGATGGCTCATCCAGCTTGTATGGCTGTATAAGAAATGGTGGGGAGTATATGTTCAACTAAATAACCTTCCGCGATTAGCACTGAGGTTCAGGAAGGCAATCGGTGTGAGTCAGGTACCTAGCAGGAAGCTTATGTCTCTGTCCACTGGGGGTCTCCCCTGGCTGGTGCAGGGGCTAATTTGAAGGCCTAGGCTCCAGACAGCTGAGTTTGGTTAGACTAAGATATCTGAGCACTGAAGCAGCAGGGAGGTACTGAGCACCTGAGCTGCCTCCACCCAAGCAGCTGGGCTGAGGAGGAACACGTTCCTGAGATCACAGAAGGGTCAAAGAAGCCCCAGGCCTGAGGGTCAGGCAGGGGTCAGTTTTATAGGAAGCATCTTCCCTGCCTTTGAGCTTAGCCAGTGTCCAGTTCCAAGAGCTATTTTAAGCTCAGCGTTGGAGTGACTTGTGTCTTCACCCCCACATGATGGTCCAGGATAGAGACCAGGACGAGGCCAGGGAAAGAGGGGGAGGCCGAGTGACTGACCGGGCTTTACTGCTCATTCCCTGACTTCCGTGGGTTCCCGGTGTGCTTCTAAGAAAGCAGGATTCAGCAGGCGTCAGAGCTGTGGGCTATATTTATACCCCTCCAGCTGCCCAGTTGCTGAGCTTTTCACATTCACAAACAACAGGAGAATAAGATGCTTTCCAGAAGGACTATTTTCTCGGGGTATTTATTCTTGATTTCTGTGGGGTGATCTCAACATTCACATCGTTTTGTTGAAGTGGGGGATAGAAGCAGACAAGACAAGGAGAAGAGGAAAGAAAATAAACAGAGTTGGTGGATGCAGGTCTCAACTGCCAACGCAATCTGGTGCTATTTTTTCCCATGCACAACAAGGAGGACTCTGCCTTCCTGGCTCTGTTTGTCACGGACCCAGGTTTATCTCTGGGAAAAACACGGAAGAGTCACACAGCAGCACATAGGGTAACTAGGAGCTACTCTGATCCTTCCAACCTCCAGAACAGAGCGAAAGTTTGTACAAGGTGAGCATCCAGACTTCAAAGATTCACAACCCAAACACTACATAATGCAAAACTTTTTGAGCACTGACATAATGCAAGTGTAGAACTGCACAGCTTGACCTCGTGTGACAAGCCACAGTCCAGATGCGGGTGCACTCAAAAACCGTACGATGTCACCTGTAAGCTCCGGGTCTAACGTGTGTACAAAACACCAGTGAATTATGACTTCTACCCCTTCCCCCTTGATATGTCACTATATATATATATACACACACACACACACACACACACACACATATATATATACATATATATTGTATATATATATACATATTGTATATATTATTATACATATTGTATATATATATACATATATATATATATATATTCCAGAATCTGAAGGAAGACAAAATCCGAAATGCTTCTATAGTCCCAGGCTTCTCAGATGAGGGGTGTGTAAGCTGCAGCTGGAGAAGCAAGGAATTTATCGAGATACTTACGACTCCCCTCTCTGTATGTGGAGTCTGGTTCTCTGAAATGGCACCATCGCTATCAATGCCAGGAAAACAAAGTGACAGGAAAGAAAAATAACCACAGTACAGTATATGACTCAACTCGAAATGGCATTTATGTAATCATAAGCACACAAGCACTAAATCTTTAATCCAAAATGGTGATTACTGCGGGGTTGAGGCACAGCTCAGGGACAGAGCACGTGCTTAGCATGCACACAGCCCTGGGTTCTATCCCCAGCACGGGGGAAAAAAATCACTACCAGAACTGCTACGTGGGAGGCAGAAGAGAAGGCAGACGGAACAACTGTGTCACTTGCCACAGACGGACGGTGACTGATAACGAGCATGTGACTGAAGAGCAGGACATGGAAGACCTACCCTGGGGAAATGCTGCCTCTGGTGAGCGTAAACCAAGAGCCCTGGCAGGGGCGTGAGGGCTGAGGTGGACTCTCACACGCGCCTCAATGATACGAGGGATGTCCTCGCCCCAATATGTTTTTGGCTGGATCTGATAACTGTAATGCGCTCTGTATGTATGATGCTTCATTTCCTTTCAGTGGTCCAGGACACTGTAGGCTGGGTTTGGTTATACATGCTGGAGACATAACGAGAGGCACCGTATGTTGGAGAAATATCACCGTGGCTAGCAGCCCCACTGAGGTCTTACTAGGTCTAAACAAATTTTGGAACTTTTTAGAGTAAGCCCACATGGTATTGATAGAGCTCCACGCTTCACACACTTTGCTGGGGGTCCCTCATTTGGTGGAAATGATGCCCACCAAACTGCCTGGTGGCCCAGAACCAGTCTATCCCCTCTGGGCTTGACCTCTTGGTGGGTATTTGTCAGAAAGGTCCCAGCTGTGAGGAGGGCGTGACAAACGAGGCCGCATTCCTGGCGAAGCTTTTCTACACGCAGCACAGCGCTTCTCTCCAGCAACGGACGCTCCTCACCGGGAGGCTGGGTGCAGAAGTCTGTTCAAGAATGAAACCTGGGAGGATTTCTGGCTGGGTCCTTTGCAGGAAGGCTTCATCTCTTTCTTTTCAGTTTAATACGTTTTTTGCTTAAATTTATTTTCACTGATGCTGGACACTGAGCTCATCCTAAGCCCATCACCGCTCTTATCTGTAAGCGATGTCCTCACCCCAATATGTTTTTGGCTAAATTTGAAAACTGTAATGATATGACTTGGAACTTGTACTTTGGAAAACTACTGATATAAGCTATTCTTGGCTTGCACTCCAAAGTTGCAGCTTCGCCCCAGGTAAAACAAACTGCTATGATCCCACTAGGCATTTCTTTTTTTTTTTTTTTTTTAGGTTTTTGGAGACAGGGTCTCGCTTTGTGGTTCAGGCTGGCCCTGAGCTCAGCCTCAAACTCACATCACAATCCTCCTGCCCCTGCCTCCCGAGTGCTGGGATTACAGGCGTGAGCCACCACGCCCAGCACTGTGGTATGTGGTACTGGTTGCTGCTGGGCGTGGGTCTCCACACCCAGTATTGTTATGTGGTTACCGGGGAATCGAACCCAGGTCCTTGCACTTGCGAGAGACAGGCGCCGGAACCACTGAGCTAACTCCCCAGCCCCCACTAGGCATTTCTGGCAATGGTTCGGCCACCGATTTGCTGTGTGACACTGTGAAGGGTCCTAGCCTCTCTGATATCATCTGCAATAAGAAGGGAGAATCCTAGGCTTCTCACTACCTAGAAATCTCTCACTTTAGACTATTGCTTCCAAAGAAAGAAGACAAGGCCCCTCCAATATAGTTTGAAATGTTTTAGGCTCAGGCAGAAAAAAAGTAAAAGCAGTTGTTAGTACTTTTGCTAGAATACTTGATTTAGGACGATCTCTCAAAAATTGTCACCTTCTAAATATGACCAGTGTAAAATTATCGAGATACTCCCCACTTCCACAGCGGCTTGCGGAACTGGCTGGGCACTTTACACGTGGGGCATGGCGCAGGAAGGGTTTGCCACGTTTCCGGGGCTCAGTGGCCACAACCTGGACAACTCAGCTACAACTACTCTGTTTGAAGACTTCGCTGACTCGAGAGCAGTTACTAGAACAGCGGATTTATTTTCATGTGTGTCCTACGGCCAGAAGCAGAGCTTCCGCGGCTCCCTGGACCTTCTGGCACTGACTCCCCGGATGGTTACCATGGCACACTTAGAACTGCCTTGTGAAACCACCCTGCTTACTCTCCTAGGCCCTTGGGGGCCTGGCTGCCAGCTCAGGGTCTCCTCCCACACGAATATCTGGCCACTTCAGCGGCAGATCAGTGGTAACTGTATTAATTACGCAGGTGTTGAACAGGTAAGGAAATATTCAGGGCTTTAAGTAAGTGAGAAGTGGGCAGTACCCAGGGACAGTAGCACCTGCTCTCTGGTTATGAGCCATGGCCCTCCAAGATCATCTTCCTGCCAACAGCTCTCACTAACTCTGAACACTACAAAAACCTACAACAGACCTAAGTACCTGTGACAAGTCACCACACACCCAGTCTGGGACACCCCGTGAACCTCCCTTTCCAATATCACCTCTCTGTTGAGGGGTGGACCCATGGCCTGGGTTCTTCCTGTGTTTTCTTTTCACTTGCAACTTAAATTCCACATCTTTAAAACAAACATTGAGCTTCTCCCCTAGAAAGGCATCCCATTTGCACAGTTAAAAATATCACAAATCCTGGGCTGATTCACAAGCAGCTTGTAAGGACTAAATCTACAAATTCCTTGCTTTTATTTTGGAATTGTATCAATGACGTGTGCTATCTGTAATTATTTCGCACTTAACAGAAGTTCTGAATTAGCAGTCTGTGTATGTCTCTAGTTAGGCAAAAGTGAGAAATAAATTTAATTATAACAAATTATAATTAATAAGGATTTTATGGTAGTGAAATATTGCAAAACATGGGATTCAGGCCTGTTAAAAATAGAGTAAGAATGGGGACTTGGTATGAAAAAGGCACAGATGATAGCTCATGTGAAGCCCCTCCAAAGAGGTGACACTCAATGATGCACGAACACCGGGGTGACCCCAGGAGAACTGACAATGTGGGTGTGTTTTTAAAATCCAAAGCCTTCGCCCATTCTCAAGTGCCTAGAGCTGCTTCCATACTGTGCCCGGAAATCCCTCCCACCCCGGATGTGTGGTCACTTTCTGCAGCCCATGGCAAAGTTATGCAATGAAGCCTGCTGAAACCAGCGCCAAGACGGGATGCCAGGCACAGAAGGCATGCTATTGGCAGCCTCGTTCGGCGGGTTCTCAGATTCTCGGCTCACTCCAAGGTCCACAGTTACTCAACAGTAGAAGCTGGAGGACTGTGAAGAGCGTGAGCAACGTGACTAAAAAAAGATGCTAAGACTGACGCACACCGAACGCAAGGCTGCTGCCGTCCCAGGAGCCAAGCGACCGACTCCAGGCTCAGTGATACACTTCTCCTCTGCACAGAAGACACGTCAAGTCTTTCCACAAGGGACATGTGGTAAAGAATGACACCGGCACTGCCATCGCTCTTGCTAGCTCAATGTGCAGGTGTGTCGGTGATGATGCAGATGGAAAAGTCTCATTCAAGATATCAGGGGGGAGCAGAGCATGAAATAGAGAAAAGCTCCTATTCCTGTGCAGTTTATATTCCAAGCAGGAAAAAAGACAACACACAAATAAGCAAGTAAACCAAATACTATGTCAAATGGTGGTAAATGTGATAGATGAAAAAAATGTCATGGGAGGGACGTTAGTGACAAAGTGAAGGTTATTATGAGGGCTTCACATCTGTGCAAATAGCGGAAGGAAGAAAAGAACAGGCTATGTATATTTGGGGGAAAAGCACTACAGACAGATAGAATGGCACACGCAAAGGCCCTGGGGTGGAGCACGGTAGGCAAACAAGGTGGTTGGTCCAACTTACCATTGAGTCTTACCAGCTTTATAATAAACAGACTGGACAGGCCTCTCTGCCCTCAACCTCCGTCTTCCCTCTTACTGGTCTTTACATAGCAATTATAACGATACTTTAAAAGTCAAAATCAGACCACATCAATTATCTGCCTAAAATTCTAACGTGAATTGGAAGCCAAGGTCTTTGCAGCGGCCTATGGAGTCCTCCTGCTTCCACTTTTCCTTCCAAACTCAACCTCCTTCACCTGCAAATCAGTTCAGATACTTCCTCACTGTGCTCAATATGACAAACACATTCTGTCCTCAGGCTTCTGTTGCTCTCTGCGCTTGGAATCCTTGAACCAGAGGGACACACGGCTCACAGCTCACTCCTCTGCTCCATCACCTGCTGTCACTCGGGGCTACACTGCATGCTGGTGCTGTTCACACAGAGAGAACCCTGTCCTGGGCAATCTGAGGGTCCTGTCCTTCCTGCCACCGCCTCTCTCTCTGGCTTCTGTGGGGTAAAAAAATGGAGGCAATGAAGTGGGAATTCTGTATCTTATTAAGGCTGCCTTCCCATAGTCCTCTTCCCTTCACACATGTCTCCTAATTTCTCTGGACAGTGTTCACTCTGCTTTTGAAGACCACACCTCCACCCTGGCTGTGCCTCTCCTTTCCTCCCATTTCTGCAGGGAAATAGTTTCCCATACATCAACCTCTGCTCCTCCTACAGTTCTAACTCTTCGACCAGTGACTCTGCACAAACATCTGACATTAAAAAGACAACTACTCCCTAAACACACACCTCCCTTTGGCCGCCGCTGCCCTCAGCTCCTATCTAACCTCTTAGTTCTTTGCCCTGTCAACCAGATGGTCATCTACAGCCATTCTCTCCCCAGTGGAGGCCACGGCGAGCGGGTTTCCGCCCTGACACTGGGCTATGTCACTGATGACAGAGGTCCCGACTGAGGAAGCCCAAGGCGTGTTTGGCTCTCATCGTACCTGCACACTGCAGCTCTACACTGGGCAGGCTCACTCTCTCTTCTCTGAAACTCTTTTTCTTGGGTGTCTCTGGGGGTCCCCCCGTGTCCAGCTGCTCCTCTGGTGACTCTTCTCATGCCACCAAGGTGCTGGGCTCCTGCTTCTTCACGTCCTATCCCACGCACTGGACTCAGTATCGCTTGCGCACTCCCCGTCTGCTCCAGCTGCCAGACATACCTAGAGCCCTTCGCTGGCACTAGTACACTGTCTCACCCGGACCCCTGCTGCACCCCTGCCTGTGTTTCATTTCTCAACACAAAGCAATCACTTCTCCTCCTATTTAAGTTACCCAGATGACACCCTACTAGCTTCAAGGGAAAATCTAAACCTCTGCCTGGTAGACCTGGGTCCTTAAACCTGGCTGTCATTCTCCTTTGTGTGGTCAGCAGGTTTACAGTCACTGCTTTCCACTGATGTGTCTTTCTGTGTCGTTATGCATGCAAGTAATGTAGTTACAGTTCGCACACCACTGTACCCGAGGATGCACTTCTCAACACACATAAGCCAAGGCGCACGCACACACCCACACAGTCTGCCAAAAAATGTAGACATTAGGAAAAGAAAAAACTTGTATAAGTATTTTAATAAATTTATTGAGACATTATGAGATTAGTACAAGTCATCTTTGACCTCCACAATTCCAAGAAGTCCTCAAGTGGTGGCGGTGAGCTTCCAGACATTTATTAGTACAGCAAACTGCACACACAAACACACCTCAACCAGCACGAAGAGAAGAATAAAACAAATTCTCTTCATAGATATCCAGTGTTTTGGCTGGCTCACCAAGGTGAAGACTTCTTGTCTACAGCAGTAAAATTCTCCTCTTCTCTTGCAAATGCCAAGAGGTGGTGGCTTGTGGAGCCTCTGCTTCCTACCACTGAGCCCAGCGGGCCTCTTGCACATACCTCACAGCAAGGTGTGCTTTCACCCCAGCAGACTGTACAGCCAGCGAGGGTCGTCGGTGCAGGTCTCCAGGCCAGCCAGGCAACACACCCTGACTTCAGCGAATAACGGGACAGCCTATCTGGACATTTTCTTTCGGATTAAACAGAAATGTAGAACCCACTGTACATAGTGGTCAAACAGACACTGTGTTAATTATGGCACACGGGATATGAAAAGCGATTGACAGGTCATCAAACAGTACATAACCACAACAGACTTACTAATTATGAAGACTGGTCTGTGCCAACCTGCAAAGCAGCCTGCTGGTATGCCACAGAGCCCATTCGCTCACCCTGTCCCCTGCAATCGCTTTACCTTCCAGAGAATTAACAGAAAACTGTAAGAGGAATATTGGGCTAATCTAAATGCTATAGAGAAATAGAGATTTTAAAACGAGATGACAGGGCTGGGAGGTATTTCAGTGGTACTGCTGCCTGCCTGGCAAGTGCAAGGTCTTGAGTTTGGATCCCCAGTTTGGCCAAAGAATATAAAAATAAAATTGAAAAATAATAAGTTTATATTTAAAAAACGGGTATGACAGCCACAAGATCAGAATTACTCAGTTGATAAATGAAATAGTGTTAACTATAAAAGCATATATTTAAATTAAGAATTTTAAAAGACCTGCAAAAGAACAGGGAGAACTTTGATTTTGTCTAGAGCCCAAGCAAAAATGATCAATATGAGTATAACACAAATACTACATGGCCATAAAGAAAGATAAACTTGATATATTTATAGCTCATGGCTGCACCTTGAGGCCATATTCCTACGTGAAATAAACAGGACCTATGTGTAGACATCAAATTGTTTCTCTAGTGGGAGAAACTAAAGGTGTGAATGCGGTCTAGCATGGATGATAGGATTTGTGAAGAGGAAGAAAATGTTTCCAGGGAAAGGGCAACTGCATGGGAGGAGAGAGAAGAAAGAAGGGACAGAGAAAATGTGACGGTAAGAAGGGAAAAATGGGGGCCGGGGAGTTAGCTCAGTGGTTCCGGCGCCTGTCTCGCAAGCGCAAGGGCCCGGGTTCGATTCCCCGGTAACCACATAACAATACTGGGTGTGGAGACTCACACCCAGCAGCAACCAGTACCACATACCAGTGCCGGGCGTGGTGGCTCACGCCTGTAATCCCAGCACTCAGGAGGCAGAGGCAGGAGGATTGTGATGTGAGTTTGAGGCTGAGCTGAGGGCCAGCCTGAACCACAAAAGCGAGACCCTGTCTCCAAAAACCTAAAAAAAAAAAAAGAAGGGAAAAATGGAAACAGAGCTCATGTAGATGGGGATGCTGAAGGGAAGGGGCAGCCACACAAATCTGCATCTGGGAGGCCAGAAACATCTGGGACTCAGGGACACGTTAAAATACATCCTTTCCAAAGTCCTTCGCAGCTCTAGACTGAGATTATCAGAAATTATTAAAGCAATGTTTAATATTTTTAAATTTGGAAATAAACATGTTCAAAGAATTGGGCACTACACACGTTAAGAAGACAGCTCGTGTTTCCCTCAGGCTAGGGCTCGCCCCTGTTTCACGGGGTAGGCAAGCTTCCTTCGGTGGTCACAGTTTGGAAACTAAAGCTCTTGGAGGTTTGCATAATTCCCTAACACCTCTTACATGGTACTGAAAGTGGGGAAAATACGGTAATCCATTCACCTCAGAACACCAGTCTAGAGAAATCCACGTGCGGAACTAATTAACTCTGCCGCCGATAAAGCTGCTATGGGATGTAAGAACAAGAAACTCTGCAGTACAGTCAATGACAGGCCAGCACTAGACGTCTGTATTTTTATTTGCTCGGTCCACATACCTGTGTGGGGGATCCCAGCACTGGCAGGGTTCCCTCATTTCCTGGAACACAACCTGGACTCATCAGGGGCTCCTGCCCCAGGCTTTGCATCCTGAACAGCGGCCCCCTCCTCAGAGATGGGGGGATAGCATTCACGATGGCACTGCCAGCCTTGTGTGGGCATGGCAGCCACGGCATCCACATCCACAAAAGAGTTCTGGCGGCATTATCTTGTTTGGGCTCTTGGTGGCTAAGCTTCCCTCCTTTTATTTTTTAACATTGTTACTGAGTTAATGTACTTCCAATAAAAGCTTTTCTGATTAAGTTCTTTATAAAATGTTGTTGTTGTTTACAAATAAGAACTGTTACACTTCTAAAACTGCTGAATCTCAGGACAAGGTTCTATCTGGGTATTACAAATAACTATAACACAAACCCACGATGTTTATTCCTCTAAAAGACTGAAATTCCAAGTGGTAAAGAAAACTGCAAATTAAAAAAAAAGGTACGTCCATTAAACCACAGGAGATAATCATTACTTTTTTTTTTTTTTAAGGTTTTTTGAGACAGGGTATCACTTTGTAGTTCAGGCTGGCCCTGAGCTCAGCCTCCAACTCACTTTACAGCAATCCTCCTGCCTCTGCCTCCTGAGTGCTGGGATGACAGGCGTGAGCCACCACACCCGACACTGTGGTATGTGGTACTGGTTGCTGCTGGGTGTGAGTCTCCACACCCGGTATTGTATGTGGTTACCGGGGATCAAACCTGGGTCCTTGTGCTTGCAAGACAGGCACCAGAACCACTGAGCTAACTCCCCGGCCTCATTATACTACTTTTATGAAACAACTTTGTGATAAATTCTAACCAGATTGGCTCATTCAGCACATACTTATTGGAAGCCTTCTTGGTTCCAAAATGACAGAAGTTATTCCCAAAACAAAATCCCATACACACACACACACACACACAAATTTTATGGTGCTGAGCACTGAACACAGGGCCTCAACCACATGAGGCAAGTACTTCTGTATTTTATCACTGAGCTTCACCCCCAAGACAAACCATTCTGTTTTTTGATATCTGTAAAAGCAAAGAAGGCTAAAGATGGAACATTTGAAATGCTATAGACCAGAGGAAAAGGGATTATGGCCTTTTAAAAAGTCATGTCAGCTATTTGATGTATAAAACTATTTCTTATCAACTTTACTCAATCATTAGTTATGCAACATTCTAGGCCAATGAAAGGGTGGTAATCAGTGACTTTCTCAGACTCTGTCTGTATGGACCTTGCCCCTGTGAAGAAGGACACTTATAATACACTGAACGGTCACAGTGGAGACCATCCATACAAACCACGTGTTAATAAAGTGACAACCTGGAAAATCTTAGAAATAAACAATCGATCCTAGAGATCCAAGGTTATTTCACTGATTGTAGTAACAACTCTGGGGGCATTTTTAAAAAATATCATCTTATATATTTTTCTTGTGACAGGAAAAAAAAAATAGCAGGCAGCTAAATGGGCACATGGCTTGAACTGTCATTTCAGTCCTGGAAATGTTTCTCTCTCAATTCTCAAGGTAAAAATTAAGTGGAGCTCCGCGTGAAGGTATTTTTAGCACTTGACTTCTTTTTTTGAGTGATCTACTCCTTTCTTGATATAAATCATCACCAGATCTGGCTTTCAAACAGTGAATCGGATGAGACAGGGGCAGATCACAGGGAAAGTCAAAAGGATCTCAAGGTTTGTAGGAATTCGGCGAGTTGAGTTCAGGGGAACAGCTTGTTATGCTCACCATTTAACGAAATACATTTGCTGTCTCGATGTTCTAAGACACATATGAAAACTACAAGTGGCAAAGAAGCCAATCATTTCCAAACGTAGAAGCCTGGGTTACCAGGAGGTCTTATCCAGGAAAACCCATACTAAAATATATGCAGATATGCTTGTGTCTACACAAGAATGGAGTCGGAAAGACCAAGTGTCTGAAAAGACAAAACAGCAGGGTACCTGAGCCTGTTCTTTTTTTTTAGGTTTCTGGAGACAGGGTCTCGCTTTGTGGTTCAGGCTGGCCCTGAGCTCAGCCTCCAACTCACATCACAGCAATCCTCCTGCCTCTACCTCCCGAGTGCTGGGATTACAGGCGTGAGCCACCACGCCCGGCACTGTGGTATGTGGTACCGATTGCTGCTGGAGTGAGTCTCCACACCCAGTATTACTATGTGGTTACCGGGGAATCGAACCCAGGCCCTTGCGCTTGCAAGACAGGTGCTGGAACCACTGAGCTAACTCCCCGGCCCACCTGAGCCTGTTCTTAACTCTACAGGGCCTGGACAGAGGAGGACAAAAGTCACAGTCACTTCTCCTTGCCATGAGCACAGGTTCCCGGCGAGCTGTTCTGGTTCGGGTTCTATGCAGCACACGTGTATCAAGCATGTGGTGTCGCGCGGGGCCCTGGGAATCGGAGGTGGTTAAGATGAAGCAATGCCTTCCGGGAACTGACACGGAAGGAGCACAAACAAGGCCTGCTTTTCTGGGAAAAGCGCTTCTTCTGGGGAAAACCTCTCTTCGGATGACTCACAGCAGACGAGGGCGCGCTAAGCACAGGTGTGGCCGGCCTGGCGCTGGATGCACTTGAGGCTGTTGGGTGGGGCGCCACTTGCTGATGCCCGCCCCATGACAGACACCACACAGGGCACTGACGCACACGGCCTCGGACAGCGGCCGGAGGGCACTGTGATTCCTGCTGGGAAGAAGTGAGGCTATGACCAGGTGACGCAGGTCTGGCCCACAGGAGCCTGCGGTTCGAGGGGAGCACAGACCAGGGACCATGATACGAGGGAGCTAAGACCGCACTGAGCACCATGAGGTGCTGGTTAGTCTCCTGGGAAGCCACCTGGGATCGGGATCCTTCGCTGGCCCCAGGGGATGGCTCCAAAGGGAGAACAGGGCTACAGCGAGGAGGAGATGAGGGTACGGAAGAGGCCCCCCATGGCTGGAGAACAGAGAGAAGAGGTGGATGTGTGGGCCAGGCTGTGAGGAGAGGGGACGCCACAGGCCAGTGCATCCATCCCAAGTCCCAAGGAAAGGCGCTGACGGGTTTCCCAGGTAGGAAGGGAGGGACACAAGGGAAAACACACACCTGCTCAGGCTTTTATGGACAAAAATAATCCTGGACAAGAATCCTAGAGAAAAAATGATACAGCAAAGAAAGAAAAATATTCTCATAATCCTCTCTAGGCACCTAGCGATTACAACAGCTATTTTCCTGCAATCTCTTGTGGTTTATATTTATGGCTAAGAAAAAACTGGAGTTATAATGTGGAGAACTTTTCATTTTCACCCTGCCCTCTAGTTACATTCAATCAGCTTCTCCAAAACACGATTTTTACTGGATGTATAATATTCCAGCACCGTGACCTAATTTGCTCAATCAGCTCCCCGTTGTTTGCCCTTGCTGTGCTGCATAAACACGTGCAGAGATGTCTGTCAGCACCTAGAGCCTGATCTGGCTCTGAGTGACAGACATCTGGAATGAGAATTACTGAGACCACACAGCAGAAGTGTCTTGAGGTTCTTCCCCATGTTGCCAAGGGGTCTCTGTGGCACAGTGCTCATGGGCCAATTTTCTGGGCTCACTTCCTTGCTGGCACTTTATTTCCACTCCATAGGCATCTCTGCAGGTTAACTGCTGACGTCCAGCGTGACCATCTAGCAGTGTCAGGTATAAACGTACCTCTCCATCCTCTCTACGGCAACACCGGCATTGGCATAAAAAACAATGTCACTCCAAACAGCAAAAAGTAGCATTCTGTTATCTGATTAACTTGCATTTTTGGAACTCATTGATGTTTATTCCTTGGTGAGTTTGATGCTACATTTAAGGTAGAAGTTGGGTTCCTACAGTCAGGTAGTGGTAACGTGGTACATGCTTATACTACTTCACTAAGGACCTTTTTTCACAAAACAGATCAATTTTTGATGGGTATAGTGATGCACGCTCATGCTTCCAACACTTCAGCAAGCCAAGGCAGTAGGATCTCAAGATAGAGCCCAGCCTGGGATATTTAGTGACTTAGCAAGATCCTGTTTCTGGGGGCCAGGGATTTAGCTCAATGGTTCTGGCACCTGTCTTGCAAGAGCAAGGGCCTGCTTCGATCCCTGGTAAGCACATACCACACTCGGCATGGAGATTCATGCCCAGCGGCAATCAGTATCACATACCAACCACAGTGCCGGGCGTGGTGGCTCACGCCTGTAATCCCAGCACTCGGGAGGCAGAGGCAGGAGGATTGCTGTGATGTGAGTTGGAGGCTGAGCTGAGGGCCAGCCTGAACTACAAAGCGAGACCTTGTTTAAAAAAAAAAAAAAAAAAAAAAAAGATCCTGTTTCTGGGAAGAAAAAAAAACAAACCAACCAGGGGTTGGAGATATATCTCAGGGAGAGAAGAAAGTGTTGTTAACACCCTGTGACCTTCCTGAGCCTGGCCTAAGCTTGTTTCTGTTTGATCATAAACTCCCAGGCCGAGTTTGAAAATGCCCCAGCCAGAGACCTGGTTTGCAAACTCAGGCTCTTAATCATCACTATAACATCACCAGCAAACACAGCAGGCTCGGTGCCGGGCTCTGCAGCTCACATGGCAGAAAGTGGACAGTGTCTAGGTCTTCAGTCAAAGACCACGAATGCCAACCCGGATGGACCCAAAGAAGCATATTAAACAAAGACAGAGACACACAACCAAGGAATCAATAACATATCAATCAAAGAAGCAATCTATGCTTAACAAGAAGTTATGTTCTGTGTGCTCCATGCACGCAGCCCTCCCTAGCTCCTCACAGGCGGCTCAAGAACCATTCTGTGAGCACACGCGGGTGTGGTTAGCTGCTCCCCTGCCCTCTGATGGCTTCCACCACAGGAATACTTCCCCTGAATGTGGACTTGATGGGCAGAGACCCATCACGAAGGTACTAGTCATGCCCCTACACTCCTTTGGTAGGGTGAGCGCAATCTCCCATCTAGGTTTAAATTCCACGAGGACAAGGTCTCTTCTTTAGTATGGTATCCACAGTGACCCAGCAGCTCCATGACGCCAACAGCCAGCACAGCGCCTGCTATAGAACAGGATGGTACGTGTTGCTATGAAAGGTTAAATTTTCCTTCACAGTCAGCTTTCCCAGCTTAGAACTTGTGTGAAGGAAGCTGCCTCCGCTATAGGTTCTGCTGCCACTACCCAACTGTCTTGCTGGGGTCACAGTCTGGGAACATCAGCTTTTTGTTCCCGTACACCCATTCTTTGGTCTCAATTATGAAAAGTGAAATTCTCAACCATAGTTCTGACCACAGAAAACTATACAAGTAGCATCTGGTACAAAGCTTCCCCTAAGGAAGAGCATCCCTAGGTAGAGAATTACAGATACAGACCATGGTGCTGACATGAAGCTCAAACTTGCAAGGATCATGTTTTTATACATGGAGTCCCAGATCAGAGACATTCAACGCAGTGAGACCCAAAGACGGGCAAGGAGAGACTTGCTTCTGTCACTCAGTACCATCCTCCTCTCCTGCAAAACTCAGCCAACCAGAGACTGAACCTCAGAAACCAAAAGCTAAACAAACTTCACCTTTAAGTTGTAGGTGTTAGGTATCATATCCCAGTGACAAAAACGTGACTAATACAAATGCCTAATAAAATGTGAATGCTAATAAACAGAAGCTCTATAGTACTATTCAGGAATGACAAGAAAAGTTTATGCACGCTCAATACAGTATCTTTTGCTAATATTTTTAATCCATAGTTATGGCTGTAGAATCCACAAATGTGGAATGCACATACAAAGTCCCTCTGTATTTTGCTACATCAATGTGCTAGTAAAGATAACTAAGTAGGTAAACTGGTCTGTATTTCAGCTTCTGAGTTATCTGTGCTTTTAAGAGCTAAGTGGATATTTGAACACAATTTATTTAGATATGTTTCTTAAAGGAGAAGGAAAGGTGGACCAGGTACCACCGTGTTCTATGAGGCGGGTCTTGCTTCTCCTTTTATGATCCAGCAGAACTGAGGACAAGCAGGTCCACTGAACACTAACTGAGGATAGAAAGGCGGAGAGTCTCCCTCCCCAGTCCTTGACTTTCTGAGTTCTTCTGTCTCCATCGATCCTTGACGTTCCATGTATAAATTCTCTTGGGTTATTACATTCAGGCTGTGTGTGTAGTTCCCCACGCAGAGGCCAGTTTCGGGACAAAACGAATTCAGTGACCCAGCTCTTTTTGCTCTTTTGCAAAAGAGCAGCCTCTCTCAATCCTGGGCCTGAAATCGCTTGGGACCTTCCCAATGCATCTTCCTCTTGCTTTTAATTCTCCTTCTTTTATGAAAAGCAAAAACTAACCAATAAAATTCCTTTTCTAATGCTGGCCAATTTCTCCTTCTAGAAGGTTGAGTCTTGTTCAATAAAATCCTTCTCCAGCCACCTGGGATCCAGGTCTGCCTTAGCTGAGTGACCCCAAAACCTGGCCCTTGCCCTCTTCCCACAACCTCCTACCTTTTGGGGGACAACAGCACTGAGTAGCATGTAACACTGCATCTCCCCAGCTCTCAGAGCCAGAACTCTGTGTGTTCCTTCCTGTCCCTGGAATCTGTTTCTTCTAAAAGCTCCTCCAGGCAGAGGCTAAGAAAAATGCTTCAGAGGGCCAGGGATATAGCTCAGTGGTTCCGGCGCCTGTCTTGCAAGTGCAAGGACCCGGGTTCGATCCCTGGTAACCACATACAATACTGGGCATGGAGACTCACGCCCAGCAGCAACCAGTACCACATACCACAGTGCCGGGCGTGGTGGCTCACGCCTGTAATCCCAGCACTCGGGAGGCAGAGGCAGGAGGATTGCTGTGATATGAGTTGGAGGCTGAGCTCAGGGCCAGCCTGAACCACAAAGCAAGACCCTGTCTCAAAAAAATACTTAAAAAACACACAAAAAAGGAAAATGCTTCAGATATCAGTGCAGGTAGTCTAAGCTATGTGTTAAGTATCCTTTAAAGGGGCTCAAATTATCAATGATTTTGACTTCGTTTGCAAAATAAACAAGTAAAATAATGAGTAACAATAAAATAGCATACATTTACACTTGAACTCTTAGTGCTAGTGCTCTGGAACCGCAACAATAAAGAAATCATGCTCCAGAATTCTGCCTGTTGATGCTTAGAGAACTTTCCTGTGTTCAGCTCAAGTCTCGGAACCGTTCAAACTTGGGAACAAAGAGTCTTAATTGGAAAAAGATATGGGGGAAGCCCATATATCTTCCTGAATTAAACAAAAATGCTTTCATGCCAACCAAGCCAACTTACGACATAGATGTGTGGGCATTCTAGAGATCTAACATTATGACTCTAACATAAAAGTTTCAGACTTTTGTTGGTTAATGAGACCACAGAGAGTCACGGGAAAAGTTAAGTGGAGTGCTATCCTTCTTAGTCGGAGCTGCCAGCTTGTTTTACTTGATACCAAGTCCACAGCTGCCTTTTATAGGAAATACACAATTAGTTACTTTTTTGACTACTGTGGTTTTAACTCCCCCATATCCCTAGAATTAAACTCTTCAAAAAAGAAATTTGTCATTAAAGAAAAAAAATTGGTTTAAATAAACACAGGAGAAACCATCACCCAATCAGACCAAGAGTCTCACTTCTCAACATCCCCCAGCCCAGTTGAGGGCAAAGACCTGACTGCCGAGAAGCATCTTTCTGACTCCTGACACCTTTGATCGTTGAGTCATCAGATTCTCCAAGGAGGAGGCACATGAAAGCTCCAAATTATATAATTGTTCCTCCAAATTCAACAATGTTCTTTTGTGGTTTAAGATAAACCAGTGTTTGCCGATTCTTCCGGCAAGTTAATAATCTTTTGTAACCAAGGATCCAAAAAATCAACCCCTCTGTCAGCTCACCCAGCTTCCAGAGTCTGGTTGTCACACTAGAGATTAATTTTTAACAGAGATGATTCCTATACTTTTGCTTTTCAAGCACTTGAGTTTTTTCCTTTGTTTTGGTTGGTTAGCTTCTGCAGTACGGGACAGTGACATGGAGGCTGAAGCATACCCCAAGGGTCTTACTGAGATGCTAGCTCGCCTGGACTGGGTTCAAACTGTCGATCTCATTCTCAGCCTTCTTGAGCGCAGGGATTCCAGGTGCACATCACCATCCTCAGCTCGGGTCTGAAGGCTTTTGTGAACATGATAAGCATCACACCTCGGATGGTGGAGAAGAAACGGCATCATGTACAGTCGACTACCGTACTTTCCTTTACTGCTACTGACCACACACAGGGCTTTAAATATAACTGCAGGAGTGAGGACAATGAAGGTCAGGAATTTGAGAGTCTGGAAAATAAGGACCTGGGAAGTGGTTTCCTTCTCACAGTGCTGGAGCTGGTCGGAGGCCTGGCTTCCCCATTCTGAGGGATGTTCTCTACTGCAATGTAGTTCTGTTCTGTGCAAGGCTGTTAAAAACCTGGCGTGAGTTTGGCTGAAATTTGGGACAACATTGTGAATTCTCTCAAGAGTTCTGAGTTATTCGAAGGGATGCAAGAGGTTAAATGAGATGCGCTGGTGGTTATATGAAATGAAACTTCATGGTCAGAACTCTACAAGGAAGGGGAGCGTGTGTCCATATTTCTTGATTTCTTCCTCTTTATGGGCTGCAAGAATCCTCTTTCTCATGGGAACCTAATGCTCTGAGTGCAGAGCTGTCATTGGTGCCATGTTGACCTGTTACCATGGAGATCACTCTCCAACATACAACCTGCCACCAGTCCAGACACACGAGGATCTCCTTTCAAATCCCAAAGGGTTTTGCTATCCATGCTCCCACAGTTTAAAGTTCATCTCTGCTAGGATTTTGCTCTAGTGTGTTTTAGGATTTGACTTTTAAATGTCATTAGAAGTATGACTACTCAGACAAGGAGGGAACTACTGAAAAGTGCCTTAAGATTTAAAGCAACAGAAGTTCACAAAAGGGATGAAGACAGCTCAGTGGTTCTGGCATCTGCCTCGCAAACACAAGGTCCAGAGTTCCATCCCCAGTACCACACACCACAATGCCAGGCATGATGGCGCATGCCTGTAATCCCACCACTGAGGAGGCAGAGGCAGGAGGATTGCTGAGAGTTCAAGGCTTGCCTGGGTTACATAGTGAGGTCTGGGCTAGCCTGAACTGCAAAGTGAGATCACGACTATTCTCTAGACTGGAGCTATGAACTCAGTACTGAGAAAGGACCAAATGTAAAAACTGTGGAGAGGAGACACTGTTGGAAATACTGCCATTTATACTGACTGTCTACAGTGTGGTATTTACATAGTCTCTGGCTCACTGCCACCAACTGTAGAATGGTGAGGGTCTTTACAAAGTTCTGCTACATCTTCAGAAACTGGAGCTCCTACATGTGGCAAGTGGATGACCACCTTCCATCTCCAGAGGAAGAGACAGAGACACAGTGTTGGTCACGAGTTACAGCACGTCGGAATCACTCTAGGTCTTACGCAAGCTCCCTTCTCCTCGAGGAGGCTGCGACTCAGTCATTATTCTGTCGGCAAAAGTCAGAAAGACTGTGGCACCAGAAAAGCTCTAGTTACACATGGGGACTTGATATCTTTCTGAAAAGACTATTTTAATTCCCCGTAAACCTTGACATTTTTGAAGGCAAGTAGAGGACGGGAAGGAGGGAACTCTGTGGTCTAACAAAACAAGTCTATCCTCAGATCGACAGTGGCCACGTGGATCTTCTACAGGGCATTCTGGGATCAGGGGAGGAAAACTGGCACAGCCAGGGTGATGCTCGGAACCTCCAAGGCCTCGCGAGGGGCCTGCTCCACACGGAGACATGACCTTCTCTGGTTTCAAGATGGACACAGGCAACCCTGGCATCCCCAAGTGTGAGGTAAACAGAGGCAGAGCTCATCTCTGGATGCCCAATGTGACACCCAGGCCAGGGCCTCAGTCCCCTGGTGCACAGGAAACTGTGGGGCCCATGAGAAGACACTGTCACCTCCTTGTATGCAAAGCCGGGAGCTCTATTTGAAGACAGCAAGGCCCACGGGGTCTGCCCCTCACCGCCCCAGGAGCTCTCTGGCATCTTTTTGCTCACTGCAACTGTCTGGGAAGAGCAAAGACTACCAGAAAGAAGACTGAACTTACCCTTATTCATGGGAAAAATTGCTTTTCCTTCTAGTTGCAAGGAAAGAACAGCGTTTTCCATCTACCTGTGAAGTCACCTTGATCACTTTGGCACCTTTCCAGCTTCCTGCTCCTGGCATCCCCCCTGGCCAAGCTGCCTGGAGCTCCACGTATAAAAAACACCCCAGGACGTGCAGGATCGGGGCCAGGAAGGGCACACCACTTCCGTCTCTGAACTGCCCACCAGCCTCCTCCTCACCTCCAAGCAAAAGAAACGACCCCCTCACCCATTCTCTTCCACTTTCCCTCACGTCCTCAGCAGAAAACCAAAGGAGCATATTAAAGGGTAGATCTAGGGTGTGTACAGCTTGATAGCAGTGTGCTTTGCCTAGCACAGTGAGGCCCTCGGTTTGATTCCTAGCACTGCAAAAAAATAACTTACTAAATTTTAAAAAGTGTAGAATTGGTCATATCATCTCGGTAGCACTTGCTTTTTTTCCATCTTAAACCCAAATAAGGAATGTGGGGTAATGAACGAAAGGAATTATTTGGTAAGACCTCATTGGCTGCTAAAGGCTAAGATGAAGTGAGATTAAATTTCTCGGCAGGAGAAATGATACTATTTCTTTCCCTTTCTATGAACTCAAAATGATACCTACAGTAGTGTCTTCTACATGTGCCACGAATAACTTAGTACTGATTTATAACTAGATGCCATTATGTTCTATTACTTTCTCACGTTCTCTCCTGCTGAATGTCATTTGTGTTTTAAACATAACTGAAAAAATATTTTGATTGAAAAATAACCACTAATTTGGAAGTCCATAATCGCCAGAGGGGGAAAAATAGGATTCATAATGACAATAATTTCAGAGGTTTATGCTTAGGATGTTCAGTAGCATACACAAGGGTTATGAACCCAGTGAATAAAATCAGATGTAGAGTCAAGTAGGAAAAACAGACATTTTCTAAGAAGAGTTCTATGTCTTTGGAAGTCTGACATATTTAACTCCTATAATTATCATTTTACTGGGCACAGCAGATAATAAATATCGGTTCTGCTGAATGCTTAAAGATTTGCTTTTATAGACTGAGCTCCTACCTTGCTCATCTGTGTCTTCCTAGCGCTGAGCATGCCAGTTCTTTGATCCGTGCTTGACTACAATAAAATCTGGATTTTCTTCAGAACAGTATTTCCAAGGAATTTGGCAAGGGGAAGAGGGATGCAATGGGGCACTTATCAGTTTCCTTGTCTATCTGGAATGTGTTCAGGAGATCCTGTCTTAGTGGATGAGAGGTTTATCTGGAGCTGGGTTCCAGGCTTTTCTGGTCCTAGATGAACCAGAATACATTCTCTTTCCGAGGCAAAGGATAGAGCTCAGTTTGCTCGGTGTAAATCCAGGGATAGTCTTTCCATAAACTGCCAATCTGAGAACATAGCAACGATGTGTCTAGTTTTGTTGCTTTTAAGAGGCCTAGCAGTCCAGGGCTGACTTCGCATCCAACCACTGAGGTCAATTTAATAACCATCACCAGTGTAGACGAGAGTCACTGGAAGGGTAAAGAACAGAAGCTCTGAGCACACAAGCCACGGGTCTAATTTCGAGCTCTACCACTCCCAGATTCTCTGGCCTTGAGCAAAGTATGCAACAACACATCTAAACCCTACTTTCTGTATCTGTAAAACCAAGACAGCATCGTTCACCTGTTAGAATAAAATGAAGGAGGCGATTCACTGACGCTCTAGTGACACAGAGCCAGTAAACTGGGACCCTGAATTGTGCTGGTCTCTCCTCGGTTTTTGTAGGTTAAGATGAGTGATCAGCAGACTTCTGAAGAGCAGAATTATTAAGGTTTATTTTTCTAATACGGATTGGAAATCAGAGGCAGGATGGCGCAGCCGCTCTGAGTCCATCTTAGCACACAGTGACATCTAACCGGCAGGACAAGCCTACCACAAGAATGTCCCAGAAGCCTCTCTGCACAAAGTTGCCCGTTTTGAGCAAGATGTAAATGAACAGCTATCTGGAAATACCTTGGGAGTCGCTGGGCGCATGGGAAGGAGGTAAAGCAGAGCCCTGCGTTTGGCTCTGCTGAGGACAATGCCAGGTGAAGCCCTGAGCCCAGTTATTTTTCATGTCAGCATTCACTCAGAAACCCCCAAAGACAAATGGTGACAGCTGATACATCTGGTAGCACCGATTTTTCCTGTGTACATTATATTTACTAACAAAAAATGCATACCTCTTCCAATGTAAGCTTCTTTATCCAATGTAATACGTCTTTCTTCCCTACTCTTTACAATAAATCCTATAAAGAATTGCAAAAGGCAGGGGGCTCTTAAAATCAATTATACAATGTACAGTTGGAGAGTATTTATTAAAGTCATAGAATTTAATTTCTCCCAGTTTTACCAATGAGCAACTGAGGCCCAGTGCAGTTAAACATCTCACCATAAACCACAGAGCTACCGAGAGACCACCAAGACGGAACTCTGGCCCGCTGTGCCCAAGTCCAGGATGCTTCCTGCCGTACCCCAGGGCCGCTCACAACTCCACACTTTGTTTAGTTTCCCCTGGTGAGTCCAGCCTTGCTGCGTGCACAGAAGAGCTCCAGTCTTATTTACCAAGTTGATCTACAGCCCTTCCAATTCTGCTGTTTTAGCCCAATGCCGTGTTTCAGTCTCAGAGGGTCTCAACAGAGGTTTAATAAAAAGTATGGAGGCTTTAGAGGTCTTCAGAAAGTGATTTTGAAATCATAATCTAATTTCCACACAACATTGTAAAAAAGGGGTTTTTGGTACCCACTTGAGAGATGGGAGTTTGAGTCAGTGAAGAGTTTAAGTGACTTGGACAAGGTTACATGGCCAGCTCTGTCCTGCTGGAGTATGGACTTGAATTTGGACATCAGATTCTAAAGCCTCCAACTACTCAATTTCACTGATCTAACCTAATCAATAATGATTGTTATAAATACTGTCAAAAATGATATTCTTGTCACTCTTTATCTTCTAGTCTGTTCCATTAAAAAAACAGATTTGGTTCATGAGGTATCTTCGTGTCAACTTTAGGGATAGAAAACACAGGCTGACTGAACCCTAGAAAATGCTTCATTCGGTTCAAGAACATCATCTACCCGGTGCAGAACTCTATTTCCTTCAACAAAGCAGACTTCAGACCCAGGCACTGACACTGCTGCCTACAAGATTTCAGAGGTCAGCCCTGGGAAATGGCGATGTTTTCCCCGCAGGGATGAAGATGTCTTTAATCACTGCTTCACGTCAGAGGGGTCATTTCCACGAGGGACCTTTGTGCATGTCCGGGGTGGGCACAGCCAAAGCAAAGTGGTGGAGAAGAAACTCCAGGCCTGCTTCAGACTGCTCCTCGGTGCTGTTAAAGATAGAAATGGGGGCAGCTAATGGCGGGGGCGAGAGGAAGGGCGCGTGAGAGGGGCTGCGAAGGAAGGTGTGGGGGGCGGATAGAATCCGGCATACAGAAACCTGTCAGGATGGGATTTATTTTTGTTCTGTGAGGGAGCATAATAGGGCTTTGCCTGCACTCTCAATAGCTGTTTTGAAGTGAACTCGGCTGGTATGTCTTTAATTTGTCATTTCATTATGAAACTGTTTCCCTTCCAAGAAGCCTTCAAGTCAGGAAGCTCTGTCTGCCCACACAGGAAATTCCTTTGCTTCAACTTCCCCAAAAAGGAAATTTCCCTCAGAAGTGAGCCCAGCATATGCCTTTGAGCAGAGCTGTTTCAAGAAACTTTGGCAGCTGAGTCCTGAAAACACCCCTGGCTTTCTGCTGCTGCGGGGAGGCTGGGATAAACAGTTGGGCTTTCACTCAGCGGGTGGGGACCCCACCAAAGCTGACCCTGGCTCGCCTCTTCCTCTCTCTTCATTCTCCGGACCCTAAGGGTTTTAACTGGCTGGGAGGGGATCGATACCTGTGACTCTCATGAAGAATATGCTCTCAAACATGTACCCCGGCTACCTTGGGGGACACACGGGGGCCCACACAAATCCAGGAGACACACAGGAAGATGACAGGACTTCAAATGAGGGGCCCGAGAACACAAAAGGACAAGTTCTAGTTCCTCAAGCAAAGCCTTCTCCATCTTCGGTGGTAGGTTTTTTCCCAGGGAGCATTCTAAGTAAAACATTGAGGGGGAAACCATCTCAAACCACAGCCTTATAAAAATTAATCTCTCAGACATATTGTAAAGGGCTAAGTGGTGAGAGTTCAGGGCAGCTGTGCTGAAGGGAATAACTTAACAGTATTTTATGAAGCATCTCTGCAAAGAAGCTGCCAGATTTACATTGAAGTTTTTAATTTCCTATTTCAAATCACTTCATTAGAAAAAAAAAAGTTGTAAAAAGGAAACAACGCAGAAACCTCATGCTTAAAAAGAGGCCATGGGATTGAACTTCAAACTCACTTAAGCCGTTGTTAGAGAAACAGCCAGACAAGAACTACCACCGGCCTGGACTTTCACCTTACACTTAAGACGGCACTAGAACGGTAGCACAGGGAAGTCTGGTCCTCTCATACCACTCATGTGCCGTAAGTAGTACGGAAGGGATATGACTATGTTTGCCAGGCAACACAGCGATAGTTAAGGGGCTAGCAGGAACCATATAGCTAAGATCTGAAATATATGAATCCTGAAATGTTAAGTTACGGTATATGTTGTTCGTGGAGTGGCTTTGACTTTTTACTAAGGAGTTATCCTGCTTTTCTATAATTTATGACGTTTTAACCACAGTTGGATCTCATAGGGAGATCCAATACTATTTTTCATGTCTTTGCAGAGAGTAGGGGAGCAGGGCTTGGGGTGACGTGAGGAGGAAAGGAACTGAGTGGGAAAAGCCTGATGGGCCTGCCTGCCTCCTAGGAGCTCTGTGACTTTCTTTGGCCAAGTTCCTGCACCTCTTTGCACGCAACTTTTTCAGCAGCAAAGTGAGGATAATACAATTCAGTTCACAGGACCGTCGGCAGGATTAAATGATAAAATACATGTGAAAAGTGCCTACCATAAGCACCTAGTAAAGGGAAGTTATTGCTCCCCAAGGAAAGCTGTGAAGGGTCTTTCCCCCAAATTCCAAAAACGAGTCCTAGTCACACACCTAAGTCACCCTGCCCTGGTGGCCCCTCGCAGATCCCTGGGGCCAAGGTTTTCCTAATCGCTTCAGCCTAAAACTTAGATTAACACACCCCTTAAACGTCTGAGGTAAAGGCACCTCTACAGGGGACTGAAAGACCTAAGCTTCGGATAAGAACTCCAAATTTATTACTTCTCTCCACAGAACACAGATGACTTGCATATTCTCAGGTTGACAACATGCTTGGGATGCCCAGCTCTGGCCAAGATTGGTGCTGGCAACATCTGGAGACCCACAGCTGTGAATGTTAAGTAGCAGACTGCTTCTCTCTACTCCGGGCTTTGAATTCACAGTGCTTTGTCTAAATCAACGGTCCTGGATTTTCCATTTAGGCTTATGTTTCTCTTCTCCATGCAGAAATCAGCTTTTCACTACTGAGATCAAGAGAAACAACGTCAAGGAGGAAAGATTTATTTCAGCTCGCAGTTTCAAAGGCATCAATCCTCGGGCAATGGCTCCACCGCCTGCAGGCTGGTGTAGAGGCAGAAACATCGTGGCCGAAGGGAATGGCCGAAGAAGCTGCTGACCTCATGGCGGCCAGTAAGCAGAGAGACGGGAAGAGCCCGAGATGAAGGGTCCAGGGACAAGACCAACCCTGTAAGGCATGTCCACAGTGGCTTACTTTATCCAATTAGACCTCACCTCCAACAAGTCCACTGACCTATAATCCACACCATGAAGTCACAGCCCTGGTAACTGACTTTATCCCCCAAAGCCCATCAGCTGGCAGGCAAACTGAATCATGAAGCTGTGGGAGCACATTCTGGATCCCATCCACAACAAGCCCTAAACAAACTTTACAATTCTGTCTCCTCTTTTGGCCCTTCATCCCAGTGATGAACACTCTATCATAAAGAAGACCAGAGAACTGGTTTGCTCTTAAAAGTGGAGGTCGGTGGAGACAATGCTTAAATGTCTGTCAATGGCAGGATTTCAGGCACTAAGGAAGTCCATTGTGGCAGCTCTCTGTGTTCAAGGCATTCGAAATCATGGCAGCTGGGTGACCCTGTTCCCTGTCTGAGTATATCTGCTCACAAGTAACTGTAAGCCTTCTGTTCTGCGTCCAAAGGTCAGTGCTAGCTGGAGTGTACAAGCTGAGAAGTCAGCTGCTTTCTCAATCTCAGTATTTTAGCAACAGAGAAGGACCAGACAAAGCGCTCCACAGCATACACAGGATGCCAATGCGACAATGCCCTGGGGTACTTTATCCAGTTTTCCCTGCATCATTTAGGCGGTAGGAATCATCCCGGAAGTTGTGTTTTATGAAGCAGATATCTGGATAATTCTGCACACATGCAGGCACGCATGCTCATGCATGCGCACACACATACACACAGATTTGTCTGAAAACTGTTCTCTCATGAGTCAGAAGACAAACTTTTCTCTTATAAGGTCCCCATTTAGGTTTTTGTGGGTCTCTGAAGTTCCTCTCAGTATCTGCTCAGGATATTAACATGCAGTTGTAAAAAGACACTGTAATTGTTGAGTCTCAAGTGAGAAAAGTCTCTCTTAAGGGACTTACATTTTTGTGTTCCTAAAAGACCTTTAATAATGTCCTCACATACCTGGATGAATACTGGAATCACGATCGAGTTTTAGAGTTGTGAGAGTCCAGCACAAACGCCTGAAAGAGCTGGAAACAAGGGGACAAGAACTCTGTGTCGAGGGGGCGGATCTGGTGGGGTGGCTTAGGAGCAAAGTGCGGAAGATTTGTACTTCAAGAAAATGCTGTACAAGGAGGCCGAATGAAACAAGAAATGACACACAGTTTTTCCCGACTCTGCGCAGGGGCAGTAAAAAATTGCCTACAAAGATGGACTTGGCTTCCAACCCATAAGAATAACAGGTTTGAGAACTCGCACTGCCGTGGGGCTCCTGCCCAAGGTAAAGCGTCCAAGGAGCAGGAAGGGGGAGGAGTGGCCCTGCTTCCTCGGGAGTGCTGGCACCAAATCAGTCGTGGCTGTTGCTCTAGGAAGACTTCCTGGTAACCCAAGAGCAACCAAGGGGAACAAAACTCTGCACCGGATTCCTTCACAAGACGTTGCAGCCTTGGGCAATTCCTTTCTGCTCTGGCTTCATCTGTCTTCACCCTTTTCACAGCCTGTGTCACTGAGAAAATGGTTTGGGTCACTGTTTCAGGGCCTCCGGCTCCCTGGGTGTGAGTTTTCCAGCCTTGGGGACGGCGTAAGTGTCACGGGTTCTCTGCTGGCCAGGGCGGGTGGAAATGTACTTAAAAACTCAGCACCAAAGCTTTTGCTTCGGAAGCTGAGAGCGTCATTCCCTGGCGAACTGTGCTCCCCTATAATTAATTAACGTGGTAGCCACTGTTCATGTGCTATGGGGCTGGGCTGAAGGAGAATCATGTGGCCTCTCTGGGCAGATGAGCTGGCTCTGTAGAGCCCCAAACCCAGTGGAAACCATCTTGAGGGGGAGGAAAATGCAGAACATAACTGCTACAAATTACAGGAAAGGCAAACATGCCTCGGGGGTGGAGGGGATTCCCACAAAGCACACAGTTGGGGTCAAGGAGTTACCAGAAGCCACACCTGTGTTTAACGCACCAGGCAAAGGGCCAGCTCACATCACAGATCTCAGGCCAAAAGGGGTCTCCGAGGACGGGGAGCAGGGTCACGAGCACAGGGGGCAGGCCTGAGAATGAGCTGCGTGGTCCTGGGAACCAGCAGGCAGTGAGTGTGGCAGGGCCGGTTTTAGAAGCCCTGTAAGGCTGAGCCTGTGCCAGCTCCCATCCCACAGAAGCATGAACCCAACCTCAGTCCCTGGCGACACAGCGAAGTGTCCAATAGTCAGGCGTCAGATGTGGACATCTCCTGCCCAGAGGTATTCTAACCAAATAATCACGGCTCACATGGAAAAGAACCTCCCGCACTAACCAAATCCCACCGTCTGCACTGAGAGTCGAGGCTGACTACTGGAAATCAAGTGAATGATTGTAGTAAATGCCATCTACAGATGGTGCTCGCCTGGTAATGGCACCTGCATTTCTCTTCTGGAATCACAGAACAGTAATGCAATGTTTGTGTTGGGAAGAACCTCAGGAATCATATACTCTGGCCATTTCCTTTAAGGTAAGGAAACTACCGCTGGGGAGAAGGGACAAACTGCAGAAGACTGACCCAGGGAGGAGGGCGGAGCCCGGAAAACTAGGGCAGAGAACTGCAGACTCTTCGTTCTATTACCTGTCATAAACACCACCGCACACATGCCACGCAGTGAAAGGCGAGAGGGTGTTAGGCAATTTTTCTGAAGCATGACGGCCTAACGCAAATTAATGGAAAGTTTGGTGTTTTAATCTGTCAACTGAGTAATATAATCCGCACACACACTTCATCTTTTCTATTGTGTGATAATATTCTATGCAGTAGACCATCTCTCTTAGAAGGACAGAAAACTACACAATGGATCGATCCTCTTTCTACCTCATTTAATTTTGTTTCTAATAGATCCCAGAATTTTTAGACAGTTTAAAACATGTGACAGAGAGCACGCCCATGGGATTGTATTCAAAAATTTAACTTCCACTAAATTAAAAAGACAGTTTGGTTTGTGTTTCTGATTTCATCGCGATGGGCCTTCTTTTTAGTAGTTTATATATTTAGTCCTTCTAACCAACAACTAGAATGAAACAACTTTTACTAAGCACTATGATGTAGTGGGCAGGGATGGCATAGGGAATACAGGTTTTAGAAAGAGACACAGATTAACTTAGGGATCTTCTACTTCCTCTCTGGCCTTGGGAAGTTGTGCACCACTTCTAAACTCCAAGCATAAAACACAGAGTATCGACTTTGCAATGTTTGGGATTACTCAGAATAAGGGAGAGAAAGTTAGTTCCTGTATACAGACAGAGCTCAGCACACAGTGACTGGCATTAACAGATCACTGCGAGTGGCATTATGACCCGGATCACAGGTGGGCTCAGGATGGCCGCTAAGAAAAACCACAGGTCCTATCAGCTGGCAGGTGAGATGTGATGCCCCAAACCATACCTCACTGGCCAAGGTAAGCCGTTCCTGGAACAAAACTGGCAATTTTATTTTAATACTCTTACTTTTAAACTGGAGTTACATAAATTTCCTGATAGCCTTTTAATTTTTCTAAAGATGGCAGTATTCAACACCTGTTCTAGAAACTTTAAAGACAGAAAGACTGTTAGGTCTTAGAAACTTTCATGCTCCCTGGTGAACCACGGTAGTTAATACCTTGACCCCAAGAGGTGAGAATTTAGCCTTCCTTGTGGTAGTGAGATCAAGTACTCCTTGTATAGCCCGGCATGAGCTGACTTTTCCTTCCCCGCATCCAAGCTGCATTGACTCCACCTCCACAGCTCTTTCCCCGTTATCTATGTGTCTGTGTTACTGGAAAGTTAAAGCCCCACTTGAGGGTTATTAGTATTTATGTTGTAAGAAGCAGCAGAAATGGTCTATCTCAAAAGAATGGTTCTTAGTTCACCTACCCAAGATGGAGAGAGGAAATAGCAGGCCAGGGTAACTCATCATACTTGGGTGTCTACATTTGGTGTGGGGCCAGAAGCAAGACCAGTTTACAACTCTCAAATCCTGCTTCAGGAGATCAGAGAAAGAACTCACACCTGGCATAGGCAACTGAGAGTCAGAAACCTTCCACAGCAGCAATAAAATCGGGAACATATGAAGGACTCTGCTAAGATTTACTTCTGGAAAAGCTTAGGATAAAGCTGTCAAAGTCACTCCTGCCAGAAAAATCCCACCAACGGTGTGAGTTACAGATGAATATGCCACTTCCATGAAAAACACAGGAGAAAATATCTGAGAAGGGAAATTGTATCCTATTTGTATATTCTCAGCTCAACCGACGCCTTGTGAGAATGGAGAGGGGGCAGGGAGGAACTCAGGGAAGCACAGCACAGGGCAACAAGGTACTGACTCGTCACCGCAGACGCCAGCAGTTCGCACAGGGAAATGGGCGCTGTCCGTGCAGCGAACACACGGCCAGGACCACTCCATCATGTCAGGAAGCAGCAGCTCTGATGGTTGGAGCAATCGAAGGGGAGAAAGAAGAAATGAAAGAAGAGTGCTTGTTTCCCGTCGTTCAAGTTATTTCTTATAATCAACTAGTTGTCTCTTCCAGTGGCTCTTGGGACTTTTCAGTGAGTTGTGGTCACTGCACCCCCACAACGAACCCACACGACTAGCTAAGGACACCGGATCGCCGATGGCTTCCGAACGCCTGGTTCAGAAAGCCAGGGAAGCTGAGAGCCCCCGACAGGGCAAGCGGCCAGGCCACTCTCCAGCCCTTCCTCCCTCCCCACCCCTCCTCCAGTCCCCCCCAGAGGCACTCAGTCGGGGCTTATGCTGGAGGAACTGCCTTAAATGTACACAGCGCTCACTGCATGAAATGTGAAGTGAAAGAAAAGGTCAGTAAACCTCTGGTTATATATTAAAAAAAAAAAAAAAAAAGAAGAAGAAGAAGACGCCTAAAAATAGCTGCATTTATTGAAGCTGCTTCCTTATCAGGAAGCATGGAGCTAGGAATTAACGTCTGCCTGCATCGGAAATTCTTTCAGACAGCAAACCCAAAAAGGAAATTTCCCTTCCAAAGCATCCTGCCTCTTCTGCTGGGGACTGTTTTTTCTCTTCAAGCTGTTTAAAGCCACTAACCAAGACCCTTGTACAGCCCATGGACTGCAAGGAAAATAGAAAGTCTTTAAGCATTTGAATACAAAAAAGGAAAGTGTCCAAAGCAGCTTAAACGGGGAATCAAATATGAAATGCCAGTTGCCGGTGAACTTTGGTGGAAACAATTACTGCTCTGTGAAGACACTCGCTGAGCATCACACCCCCTCCCCGTGTCCTTGCCTCAACTCTGCAGGTGATGTCACTGCACGTCACAGGCAGCTGGCGCGGAGAGGCCATTTTTGGAACACTGATAACGGCAAAGGACAGAGGAGAATTTAATGGTTCTTAAGCGAAGAACAAGGAAGGCCCAGGAGAGAGACTTACAGATTCCGGGCAGGAAAAGGCCCCGGGGTCAGTGCCTCAGAGCACAACAAAGCGCTTGGGTGCCACAGGGAAGTAGGAAAGATAAAGCTTATTGTGCTGTTTCTCTGGAAAACCAGTCTCCATGCTACGGAGACACAACTCCAGATCCTCCTTCATGAAACAGACAAACAGGGACTTGTACACTCTGCGTGGCCACTGAAAATAGGGAAGGCACCTGCTGCGGCAGCTTTACTCTAGCAGTGAAAACTGAAATGGAGTTGTGTGGTCACCAAGTGCCTGGTACTAGGTGACGTGCTGAGCACATGAGCTCTGCTACCTCGAGGACCCTCATCAGCACATTACGAGAATCAGCCTGAGAGAGGTCGGCTCGTCGTTCTAATAGAAAGGGGCAGCTCGGAAACTCAGGCCTCTCACGTCCATCCGAACCCGAGTCCTTTCCACGGCCACACTTTGCGACGGCTGCAGAGAGAGATTTAAATTCAACCTGACTTCACCAGAAAATAAAGATGAGCCAAGCTAGGTGGTCACCCTTGTGGTCTCGGCACTCCGGAAGGCTGAGGTTGAAAGACCGAAAATGGAGGCAGAGCTCCGGAAGCTTAGTGAAACAGAATCAAAAGGGCTGTCACTCAGTGTGAAAGGAACAAAACGAGTGAGGGGCTGAGGACACAGAACCCGCCACTGGTCCCAGCAGGCCCGGCTGCACGCACACAGCAGCCTGCAGCCCTTACCCTCCAGGTTCAGAGAGTCCACTTGTACACATTCTCCTAAGAAGCTGAAAGGTGACTTTTCAGGAAGAAATCGCTTAGAGCCGTCACGTGCTGTGAACAAGGGCACTTCCGCTAACCTGCACGGGCCATTATCACCTCATCAATAAAACCTGATCAATGATACCTGCTCCCAGGACTAAGTGAGATAATACATCTGAATGCTCGCTGCTATCTCTACCACATGAAACAGGAACTATGCCTAGGTAACTAGCTCCCACGGCCCCTCAGCCTGAAAGCATATAAAATGTGGCTCCTGCCCCTGAGCCAAGGAGGCGCTGCGCCTGGCTCTGCACAGGCAGGAACAGAGCTCCTCTCACGCAGCCGCCTGAGACTCGGTGACTGCTGAGAATGCAAAACAGCCGAGTGGGTGAGCAGCGAGGCAACATTTCCAGAGGAAGACATTAAATTAAATTATTAAACACACACAAACAGGAGTCGTAATGTAAGAAATCCGAAAGAGGTACAAGGAAAGGGAGCCGAGCCAAGGGACTGTTTTGGGTGTCCTGACTCTAGAAAAGCCAGAGCGGCTGTTATGGCTATTTATTAACCCGCAATGTCGTAAACCATAACCCCATTAAATATGATGAATGAGTCCCGCGTCCTGATTTTTAACAAGCAACTCACAGAGATTTTCAGCAGGCCAGATAGACACAGCAAGATGCAAAGGCTTTGGGAAAACAGTATCATATCGACCCGTGATTAGAGGTGATCACATGAACTACATGTAAGGTGATAATGTTTAAAAGAAATTTCAAATAAAGAGAAGACATTTAAATTGTCTCACATATCTGAAATACATTTATATTGTTATTGTATGGTCTGGCCTGGGCATGATTATTTGAGGTGTAGTGTCTGACAGGACGCCCGTGACTATAATCTAAGTCTGTGAAGGTCGAGATCTTCAATGTCTTCCAGAGGCCTCTGTGTTGAAAGCTTTGGTCACCAGCCCATGTGACTACTAGAAGGGGGTGGAGCCTTCGGGAGGAGGGGCTTTGTGGAAGTTGGGTCACCGGGGGCGTGGCCTGACCAGGGTACACATCTGGAATTCTAGCTTCTCCAGGGGTAGAGCCTAAGACAAGGTAACGAGACTGTCTCAAAATAAAAAAAAAATTTAAAAGGGCTGGGGGAATGTAGTTCAATCGTAGCGTGTCACTGAGTTCCATCCCTAGTCCTGCCAAAACAAAACAAAATGCAAGACAAGGGGTGTGGGGAGATTAGGTCCCCTTCCCTCTCCTCGCTCACTTTTGGCTTCCCCGCCACCACCAGGTGTGCGGTTTCCTCTGTGCCGTGCTCCCTGCCATGATGTGCTGCCTCGCCACGGCCCAAAGACAACAGGGACGAGCTACCACGGCCTGAAACCTCTGAAGCCACGAGCCAAACTAAACTGGCCCTCCTTTTACGTTGAGTATCCCCGCCTGAGTTTCAACCTAGATAACCGGTGTTCTGGGCTTCTGATCTAGGCATCTGGTCATGGCAGCAGAGACAGAATGAACACAGAGCCTCTGCCATGAGCAGGTTGGCACCACCACGTGCCTTCGGCTGCTTCTCAGCGTCCCCTCCCCGGTGAGTTTCAAAGAGGTGTCCTTTTGGCAGAAAAGTTGCGATGAGACTCAGGGGAAACCAGTCGTTCTCCAGGCCACAGTCAGGACTCCTCTCCTGAGCAGCTCAAGAGCGACCCTGGCCGAGAACCTCGGGAGCCTGGGTCCCCCCCGGTCCACAGCACTGCTCCTCAGCTCTTCTGGCCTTGGCTTAAAAACAAGGATCAGTCCTCTTTATGGAGGAAGAAGAAACAACTGCCCTCTGTAGACACGCCTGTGTTTGCTCTCCTGGAGAGCAGGGGAGCAGCGAGGCGGACGGGCACGGGCCAGCCCTGCTTACCCAGCTCCATGTTCTCCGTCAGCCCTGACTTCCCCTCCCTCCTCAGGACCAGGATTGCTCCCTTTCTATCATTTTGCTCTTATCAGAGGCAACTAAAAGGAAAAGCAGGACTCTCTGCTTTTCAATGACTTCTTAACTTGTCATGCTGTGTCTTCAGTTTGGGGTTAGTGAGCCCTGTGTTCTCAGAGCAAAATGGTAAGAAACTTTCCACAGCGGAATGTTAACTATAAGGATCCCTGCTCTTCCCCTTCCAAAGATGTATTCTGAGTTAAAAAATGAAAGAAGAAAGATATAGAGAGGGGCTTGCTCTGGAGATCAATGATAAAGAGGGAGTAGAAGCCACTGGGAGCCACACTAGTCTGGTGAGTATCTCTTTAAAACAAGCAGTTTAAGACGCTTTCAACCTCGTAATACCATAAAAGTCCTGCTGCTGTCTTGGCATTCAGATTCTTCCCCGGACTTTCCATGAGCATTCCACTGGGAACTGTCTGGAATCCCAGATTAAAACAGCAATAACCCAATTCCCTTGTTAGAATATTTATTTTCTTTTAGGTTTGGAAACTCGGCTGGGATGCATCTTCAAGTGGCCACAGCCCCGCCTTGATGGTCTGTGTCTCTCTCCAACAGCACAAGTGGCCAGGTCCTGGAATGGGGAAGGGAGGAGGGCAGCTGGGCTCCGTCGTCGGAAAGCCCCAGCTGAGGGCGAGCAGCAAGAGAGCCTGGGAACCTCCACTTCCAGAGGACTCGTTCCAGATGTCAGGACCACTGGTGTCCCAACCGTGCTCCCGCAGATCACCAAGGAGAGGTATCTCAAGTTGCTACAGACCGGGCAATTGGGAAAAACTATTGTCCTGAACCACATCTGTGATCTGATGACTCATCATGTCCCAGAATGGCGCTATGTGAAGATCCATCCAACCACCCCCCCCCCAGGGCGATATGAGCTATTCAGCAACGGACAGAATATACAGCAACAGGATGGACCCCTGCTGGAAACCCACGCTGCAGACACCTCAGTGAATGCAGGCTCACACCTGCATCGGTTCATTCACCCCAGAAATATTAAACACAGTTATATGCTGGCATCATGGAAAAGAGCCTAGCCTTTGCAATCAGAACTAAATAAAATCATGCCTCTAACTCTTACTAATTCATTGTTCAACCTCGAAAAATTACTTCCGTTCTCTAAGCCCTGTATATGGCATGGAGATAAAGAACCCACCTTACAGACACCGTGAGAATTTTTACAAATTTTGTATCTACATGACCTTGTGCAGTGCCCAGCACAGTCCCACTACAGTCACTGGCACTGTGCCTGGCACACAGTAGGATCTGGTCGGATGCTGGGATGGGGTACAGAGCTGGTACTGTGAGGAAACTGCAAGGAGAAATTATAGCGTTGGTGTGAAAGAAAGAGTTCCAAGTGAGACGATGTCTCAGACGAGAACTGTAATACTTCAGAGTTAGGAAAGCAGCTAGCTACATATTCTCTCTTAACTCAGTATTGCACAGTAGGAAAACTGAGTTAAAAGACTGACTCACAAGTGGACAGCAAAAGGAGCTACAGCTTCCCAACTACCAATCTGATGTGTTTGTTTGTTTGCTTGTTTATTTTTACCATGATGAATTGTTAGGGAGAGGCAGGTCTGGAGTCAAAGAGCTTACACATGCCAAAGGCATCCAGAGGCAGATCAAGATGTAGTCTCCCTGGGGGATGTTGTAAAATATGGGAATAGGAAGTTGTGAAAGAAACCTCTGCCATTTTGAGACAACTATGCGTGATTTTTTCTCTCTGTATTAGACCTGATGTTCCATAAGAACAGAGTTTTGTCTATTTTCTTCATTTCTGCACCCCTAGTACCCAGAGGCCTGGCTGGCAGAGTGCGGCCAATCAGTACTGGGAGTGGTCAGGGCAGAGGAACGGCACGAGGCACGGGAGTGCTGGGCCTGCAGGGCACGGGTATGTTCCGCCCTGAAGGAACATTCCTCCGGTACACGTAGTGGTTATGGGACACTGATGAAACTCACTGCGCGCCTGCTATTTCCTTTCTGGTTCTGTGTGTTCTGTCACACATCACAGTCCAGTTTAATAAGGACACCCTCAGCCAATACTGTGTTCCTTATATCCCAACCTTTACTTGGAAGTTCACTGCAGAAGAAAAGACGGTAGAGTAGAGCTAGGTCCTTTATCTCCCTGTCCATGTGAAGCATGAGTGTCTCAAATGCAGCAGGCAGGGACTTGCTAAATACCAATGGACACAGGAGGCTGGACATTTGTCACCAAATCCCTGCAAAAATCCCTGTTCTTTCCTCATGATAGAGAAGAAGGGATAGTGTACCCCGGTACCTTCGGCATCACAGTCATCTAATTCTCTGATTTACTGCAGAGAGAAATGAGTGGAATTTACATCTTGTGCCCTATTGTCCTACTTTCTCGAACAAGATGAGAATAACCAATGGGCCACCGCCATGCCACAAAGAGATGGTGAGCATGACTTACGTGCCACCACTCACACTACCAGGAATCAACTAGATACAGTCGACAAATGGCCCAGCGTCCTCGATAACCTGGATAACGGTCAAACCATAGTATCAGGCGTTTCTTGACAACCACCAGGAAGAGAATCTGGTGATTCACTTTGAGCCACTGACCAATCACATTTCATCACCTGGGATGGGTGATAATACAGGAAAAACAGAAAAGAAAACGGCAGGTGTCTGTGCTCTGGAGATGAGCACCATCTGCCCAGGTGTCTTGGGCCTGCTGCTGACGAGCAGCAGTGAGGACTCAGATGGGAGGTGGCAAGGCAGAGGGTAGGGATGACGTGGGGAAGAAAGAAGGGAAATACTCCAAACCCATGCTGTGGAGACAAAGTACAGCCAAGCAAGAGAGGGGAAGAGGAGGTAAGAGGAAGGACAGATACTGGTCTAGAAAATGAAGGAAAGATACCAGCATCGGCAAAGAGGTAGAGAGCCGTCATTCTAGAAAGAATGGTGACGCAAACAGCTGAATAATAAAGCAGAGTGAGTCTGAATAAGAAACCAAGCCACACTTTGGACCAAAGACAATCCTAAAGGGCAGCAAGGGTGAATTTAGGAATACAGGTAAACTCCGCCAAGGAAAAGGATCAGGCCTCTCGGGGTCTGAGTGAACTCTGCCACATACTGCACATTTCCAGACTTAATATTTCACCATCACAGATGACACATCGGGAGACAAGGGACAAGAATCTCACACTTCTCATATCCTCTACCGGGTGGGCGCAAAGGATCCGGGGACAACCTGACGGATCACGTGAGAGCCGTCTGGGTCCCTCTCTGCCTGGAGCCCTCGGCCCGCTTCCCCTTCCCCGCCCTCCAGCGGGCTGTCTGGCGGGCTGTCCGTCAGTCCTTCCCTTCCCAGCGCAGACCCTGAACCCTGGAACACTCACGCAGGTGCGCTGGCAGGCGGATCGAGTCTTCCTCCATCCTGAGCGCTCGAGGCACTGGAACATGAAGCGGCGTTGAGGAGGCGTAACTCGGCGCCGGGCTCTCGGGAGGTGTATAGGAAATTCGTTCCTGCTGTTAAAAATAAGAGCAGGAAGAGGAGAGGGGGAAAAAGACAATGAAAGCTTGGAATGGAGGTGTGAAACTACGTGGGGCAGGGGGAGCAAAAGGGACAGGGAGGCATTTGGGACACTGGCACTAAGCAACCTCGGGAGGATGAATACAGTGGTCATGAAGTGGGATTTCTTTTGAAAACACGAGCAAGGTTCAAAATGGGGTCTTTCGTTTAGCTACAGGTCCACAGGTGTGTACTCCCTATGGTCTGTTTGGGAAGTGAGAAAAGGCACAGGTGACAAAATGAAAAAGAGGTCCAAGAGAACAGCTTGCCAGCAGTTCTATCAAAAATTAAGTTCTCCAAGTTGCACAGTTAATGGCATCAATTCATAAAAGCTATGTTTCCTTTTCTCTGGCAGTATCTCCACCTTCTAATCAAAGTACAATTATACTTAGATCCAACCAGAGGGGGCTAACCAGGCCAAGTGGAGAGTGGTGGCTTTAAAGATAAGATCTAGATTTGATTATTCAATCTATGAGCAAGATTTTTCTAGCCTATTCCAGTAAATAATTATACCAAAAAATAGCCAGCATTCAAGTTTTTCCTCCTAATGGGATTAACCTGCAACATTCACAAGTATCTCCTCGCTCCTTTATTCCCTGTAGCAGAATCAATATTTCCTTTCCCTCTGAAGATTTCAGAGATCATTAAAAAGAATCATTTCAATTTAAGAATTATTTAACTGATGACATTTATCGGCCAACAGGGGGAGGGGCTTTAGGTAACCCATATCTGCACCCAAACAAGCAGGAATTATTGCTAGATGAATTGAAGCCAATTGATGGAATTAGGGTTATTGTTAGTTTTAAGTGAAAATAATCCAAACAATTGCAAGAAACAATCATGGACAGCTAGGACAGCGGGAGAGTTTCTATCTCAGATGGGCTTGAATTGCAGGTGTGCGTGTGTAAAAGACCAGTAAGCTGCCACTATGAAAATAAAAATAGGAGCAAAAGAAAATATTGCATCAAAGTGAAGGGAGTGTTTCCTTTTTTTTGAAAGATAATTAATTCTTTAACATTTTATTTCTCATCAACTGTGCAAAGGGAAGCAGGGTCAGCCATCTCACCAAATTAAAACTTCTACTCATAGCCTGGAAACTTTGGTGGTTGTGGTAGGAAGTTTCAATTTTAAGTGAATATATACATATTATTAAAATTTCCGGATGGAATCACTTATACCTTCCCTAAGGCATCCACCAGCAGCATCGAGGGTGGCTGGCCTATTTCTGTTTAAACACACATCTTAAAAGCTTCCAAGTCGATTTCTTAATTAAGGGCAGGCCCACAGATCCTAAATTTGTCTTCTTTATATCAATCCAGATATCCTGAGAAAGATCACCCAGGGGAAAGCCTTCAGCTTCACTTTTCCAAACATCACATGTATTTTAAGGAGTTCTAGTATCGGGACCAGACAGATATTTTGGTGCCTGCTTTGAGGGTGTCTGAAGCGAAAGAGGCAAAGGCAGATAATCAATATATATGGGGAAACATATTAAATCTGGTTAGGGGTTTTTCCAAGTGAGATGGGGTTTTGAACACTGCAAACATAGTCTGTTTCTCTAATTTAATAAATTCTTGTACTTTTCAATCCTCACATGACCCCATAATCCCATCATCTGTCTAGTTAGCTATAGTTAACTGTATTCCCAGAAATAGTTTTTTGTTTTGTTATGGGTTTTGCAGAAATGAAACTACTGAATGAAGAAAAACACTGAACTGCCAAAGAGTCTTCAAATGGCAGGGCAAGAACGCAGGAGGAAAAGACAGTCTTTCGAAACGCTGTGGCTTTTTCCTTAACGCAAGAAGAAACTCATGAGATTGTCAACAACATCCACAAGAGAGAGGGGCCGCCTTATCCAGTCCCTCCGACTCCAGACCTCCAAGCTGCCAGGCAATGCGCAGGAGTCCGGTGAGGGGCCACCAAAAACTGTCATGGGCCTGAGGCCCCCACCACCCTCACACGCCATCAAAGAAATCCAGAGGGAGACAACTCTTTAGGTCGTGACGAAACCTAGAGAAACCTAGAGCAGACAGACAACCCAGAGACAGGTGGCAGCTGAGCTCCTGGCATTCCAGACGATGGCCTCCACTCTGGGAAAGGATTGGTCCGTATAGAAGAGAGTTACCTTGCCCGAATTGGGTTAAGGCAAAATGTTCCCAGGGCCTCAAGCAATCTGAGAGCAGCCAACAGATCATCCTGGGACCAGATTCAGCAGGCCGCAGGTCACCTGGGGGACTCTGGAAGGGCACTGTCCAGGACACATGTGCCTCTCCAGGGGCAGGGGGAGACGGAGACGCCCGGGGCGGGGGGATACCTCTGCACCGCAGACTCAGCTCCTTCCCCCTCCGCTGGCAGCTCGGGCCTGCTGGTGAACCTCTACCGCACGTGTTACTACTGTGTTTTTCTTTTAAAAGGTGGTAAGTTGTCTTTTCTAAACTAAAACCTCCATATTCAGGTTCAATTTCAGAGTGGTCACTCTGTGATGGAGAATTGCATTTGGGGTCAGTTTCTCTCAAAGGTTCCCGCTCTCTGCTCTAGGGTGATGGCCGGGCCCTTATTTTTATTACTCTCTAGCCACACGCTCCTCATCTGTCCTGGTAAGTCAGCACATCACCAGCAATTAGAACAATCGAGCAAGTACCATCATGGGGGGGGGCACACCGAGACAGGTGGGTTTAAGGAGACTAACACCCAGTGCTCCAGATAAAGGGAACGTATTTATTCTCACAACTGCTTATCTGCCTGACCTCAACAAAGAAGCAGGCGGGCTGGGGAACCCACCCACAGCCCTCTGGCCTCGAAAGCAAACCGGCAGACAGATGAAAACCAGAGGGGCTTTGTGTTACCACGGGAGGGGTGGGGTTTTCCCAAGAGGATTAGAAACACCGCTCTAATTAAATTAAAATGCTACAGACACTGATATGAACGCATCCCAGAGTCGAGTGTTGTAGGGGGATAAGCCGCCAGTGGAGGTCAATGGTGTGACTAAAAGCCTCGTGATGTGGTTACATTATTGTTCTGAGGGTGAAAAAAATAAAACCTCCTGCTCTCAAATTTGCAGACGCAACCTATCAAGCCAGCGGAGGTGAACACAAGGAAAACGCTGCTGAGGGTGGCAAACGGTGGTGTGTGTGTGTGTGTGTGTGTGTGTGTGCGCGCGCGCGCGCGCGTGTGTGCAGGTCGAAGCTGCACGTGCGCGCAGCTCAAAGCTGCAAAAAAAGAAGGCGAGGCTGCAAAGAGTTGAAGGCAAGGGTTGCAATGTAAATTTTACTAATGGTAACAAAGTTTTTGAGGGTGGGAGGATGGGCTGTGGTCCTACAAGAACAAGTAGCAAATCCAAAGCGATTTATATTCCTTCTCCTCACTCCTCCCTCAAACCATGAAGGGCCAATGAGGGGACTCTCTCATTCTGCTTATTTTTAAACTGAATGCAAATCGGCGCCCTCCCTGTGAAACACGCTTAGCCATGCAGTGCTCTGCACAAGGGCAGCCCCACCCCTACTCTAGGCTACACAGGATAGAAAGGATAGATAGGAACATGTTTATTATCAAAATTTCACTTTCAAAATTATTCTATAAAGACTTGCTATAGATCATCAAGATATTACTCCCCCCTCCCTTGTACATTTTAACACTTGTGTTCTTTTTTTTCTTTCCAGTACTGGGGGTTGAACTCCTCGCCTTTTCACTGAGCTATATCCTTGGCCCTTTTTATATCTCTTACTTTAAGATATAGTCACACTAAGACACTGAGTTGCCTTAGCTGGGCTTAAATTTGAAATCCTCCTGTCTCAGCCTTCCACAGAACTAGGATCACAGATATATGCAACCTGGTTAAACACTTGTTCTCATACTGTTAACTCTTATAAGAGATTAGGAAATTTAGGGCCTACTGTTAATAGTAGGCTTCTGGAAATATAGACAAAACATTTCAGGAATTGGGAAAAACACTTTGAGAACTTATACAAAGATCGTTTTACAGTAATTTTGTTCAGATGAGATGCTCTTGATTTAGTAACTTGTTCTACAATCTCCCTTCTTCCCAGTATAAATACTGGGATTGTCCCCCACGGTGGTATCTGAAGCTCATGTTGAAAGTCCCAGGCAGAGAGGCCACAGGAACAAGACAGCAACCGCCTGCTTGGGAAAAGGACACAAGCATCTTTATTCACTCGGGCTTTGGTGCCTATTACTGCAATGAAAATCTGAACCCAGACAAGACGGGAAATGGTGGGCCTCAAAAAGAGGGTCACGTGGGCCATGTCCATCTCTGAGGAAAGAATCTTTTTTCTACTTTGCAGTTTTGAAACGCAATCACTGTACTAGGGCCAGTCTCTGTAGACAAGACATCCACGGAGGTGAAATCTCTCCTATGGAAGCTACTTACTGGGATGTACTGAACTAACTCTGAAGACACAGCTACTCCTCTATTTTTCTGGCTGCAAAATGAGTGCGGGCTTTCATTAAATAACCTTTTATTAACAAGTTACACCTTCACACTACCAACAGCGTGAGTAAGCAGAAATTTGTCTCCATCATTGTTTTAGATTTTTAGCTTCATGGATGCAAACAGATACTAGAACCTAAACTAACAGTACTCTTGGCAATTGGTTTTCTTTGCTTCAAAGAAAAAATTCTATCTCGGATTTTGTTCACCTCAAAATTCAGTGAGACAGAGAATTCCAGAAAAGATGCAAATATAGATTGTGACATTTTTGAAATCTTCCCAGAAAAAACCAGTACACCCTGAGACCTGGGGTAAGGAAGACCATTACAGGATTCAAACATGAATTCTGAAGTAGACAGCCAGGTCCAGCAGTGAGGTTGTGACAATTTCTTCCTGTCCCCAGAAAGAAGGGGCTCTAGAATATACCTAAAGCAGACACCCCAGCTGGCTTTCTTCTGGGTGTCCAGGGCTCCTCCAGAGAGAAACAGCCCTCTGGAGATTTTTACAACCCAAATGGTGTTTGGCTTCTTTTTTTTTTTTTGAGGCAGGGTCTCACTTTGTAGTTCAGGCTGGCCCTGAGCTCAGCCTCCAACTCACATCACAGCAATCCTCCTGCCTCTGCCTCCCGAGTGCTGGGATCACAGGCGTGAGCCACCACACCCGGCACTGCGGTCTGTGGTACTGATTGCTGCTGGGCGTCACGCCCAGTATTGTATGTGGTTACCCGGGGATCGAACCCCGGCCCTTGTGCTTGCAAAACAGGCGTTGGAACTGGGTGTGGAGACCCACACCCAGCAGCAACCAGTACCACATACCACAGTGCCGGGCGTGGTGGCTCACGTCTGTAATCCCAGCACTCAGGAGACAGAGGCAGGAGGATTGCTGTGATGTGAGTTGGAGGCTGAGCTGAGGGCCAGCCTGAACCACAAAGCGAGACCCTGTCTCAAAAAACCTAAAAAAAAAACAAAACAAAACAGGCATTGGAACCACTGAGCCAAATCCCCAGCCCCGGTGTTTGGCTTTTAACAAGCCTCCAAGATGCGTATTAGTCCTTTCAGAAAAAACAAATGGCAGCACCCTGTGGGAGTGGGGAGGCTGGGAACCACGTTCCTGGGCTCTGGAGCTCTCTCTGAGGTAGGAGGTAGACAGAAGGAGGGGAAGCGCGTCCCCAAGCGTCCAGTGCCAACGGGCTGCCCTTCCCCTGGAAGCTGATGAAGATGTGAGGGTGTGACATTTCTGGAAATGGAAAAGTCCTTTGCTTTACCTCCCTGACAAGTGACACCCTAAAAGACAGCATACTGCCCCTCTCACACGGTCACAATCAAACCAGCGCATGTCAAGTTTTCCTTCTGCCTGGACCCACTATCTCTCTATTCGCAGGGAGCTGGGGTTGAGGGGCGAGATCTGCCATCCACCTTGCTGGATGTGCAAGGTCCTCCTGTGAGCCAAGAAACACTTCAGCATTTATCTTGTGTTCATTGTGAGCCACACTTCTACTTATTAGGCATTAGCAATGACACAGTTTTTAAGTCCTAGAATCTATATAAGTCCAGTGTTGAGAATTCCATGTAGGGCTGGGGCAGGTTGGTTGGCAGCTCTGTGGTAAAGCACTACTCTAACATGTTCTATGGCTTTGGTTTCACCCTCAGTATCTCAAGAAAAAAAATCTGTGTCATTTTACACCTATAAATACACATGAGTACTCACACAGAAATACGTACACTTTGCAGAAAATATGTCCCAAGTTTGGTTGGAAAATACAGTCACCAGAACAATTGGGAAAGGGAGGTGGCACTAAAGAGCACAGGGTACATGCTTTCCAAGGAGCCTGTGCTTTATTTCAGCCTGAAGAACTCGGCAAGGAAGGTGTCATTCTCTCCACTGCACAGAAAGGAGCCTGATCTGAAGATCACAGGACTTCGGCAGCCCCTTCGAGTCTCCAGCTGGAAAGATGGCGCAGCTGGCTCTGAGCACAGGCTAGTTTTACCCTACTCCTTGCTTCTGCTGAAGAGGAGGACCAGGAACTGCGCTGAGGTAGTTCCGGCCATTCAGCTATGACCTGCAACTCGGGGAGCTCCACGAGATAAGTTCAAGGCTGGAATGGGGAATATCGGGAGGATTTTCTTGCTTTGTATCCATCCCCACTCGCCATAGCGCAGCCTCCAAGGGCGCTCGGCAGCCACTTCCTTCTACTCTGCTTACCCTCGGGAGGCACAGACAGAGGGCGTGATGCGCTGAGCTGCAGGAAAGTGACTAGATGTGACACACGTCTGGGAGAATTTCTGTGTCCATGAAAGAAGCACCAGATCGAACTTCACCCTGTACAACTCATCCTGGGCACACTGAGTAAAATGTATCACTTTATCCTCAACAAGAAGCCAGCCACCTCTCTTCCTCAACTCCTTTCCTCTGATTCCAGAGCAGCAAATCTAAACACACAGTGAGGTGAGTAGGAGCCATAAGAAAAAGCAGACCCTGTCAACATATATTTGGTGATCAGAGCAGGCAGGTCTGCATACCGAGGAACTGTCCAAGCCAAAGGCATAAAGACCCGCCATCCCTGGTGTGGACAAAGGCACTGAGGATGCATGTGACCAGTGTAGTAGGGATTCGGGGATCCTTGAGATCCTGCCAAACTTCAAAGGGAAAAAAGTGCAAGAAAGAGCTTCCTCGTTGTGTGAATTCTTCATTACTGTAATAAGCTCAGTCAGAGACGGCTTCGAGTAAGGAAAAGTTAACTCTGGCTCCCAATATTGGAGTTTCCTGTCCATGATCAATCAGCCCTGCTGCTCTGGGGCTGTGGCAAAGCATGCCTCATGAAAGGGGTGCAGGGTGGCGCACAAGTGCCCACTCCATGGTAGTGGAGGAGGGGAAGACAAAAGGAAAGGGCCGCTATGCCGCTGTCACCTGAGGACCCGCCCCTGGCCCGGGAACCAAAGACCTCCTGTTAGGTCCAGCTCCTCAAAGGTTTCCACTGTCCCCTGTCTGACCCACTCTGGGGACAAGCCTTTGCCACCTGCATCTGTGGGGCCTCATCCAAACCACGGCACTTGTATTATCATGAAACACAGGGCCAGGAGCACACACCTGTACCCCTGGAAGAAAGGCTTTTCTCCAAGTGTGTGTGGGATGGATTGTTGCCCCCCTAAAGCTAACTGGAGTTAAGGTACAAAAAATTTACTCTAAAAGGGGTTTCTGCACCAGGAAGGAGCTCGTACAGACTCCTTTCTAACTTCAGGATTTGGCGTCTGTACAACGAACACCCCCTGCTAGGTCAAAGCCTATTAATTCCAGGGTGGGTGGAGCAGTTCAAATACAACAGGAACACCATGAGTCCCTTCTCTTTCAATTAGTCCCTGGGCTCTTCCTCAGTGGAACCTCGGGTTCTGCTGAATAGAATCGGAAAAGCCACCAGCTTGCAGACTTAAGGAGCATCAAAGGCAAAACTCAAACAGATTTCTTTATTGTTCCAATCTCAAAACATTTAAATTAGGATCCTTTCCCCTCCTGAGATGCCATAGATTTCTTTTTTGTCTTTTCTGCATTGCTTAGATATTTCTGACATGAATAGTAAGCAGAATCTACAGCTGGGGTCCCTTTTAACGCCAGACTTGTGATTTGCAGAGAGGATTACAGAGTAGGCCCAGCTCTAAGGATGCATGGACGGTTAGCTCACTTGGCCAGAACCCAGCGCTGATGCTCCTGTGATCGAGGTTACAAGCTTCAGACCTGCACAGCAAAGTTAAATTCACCCTGTCCTACAGGCTGGCCTGCTGTAAGCCCTGCCACGACGCAAGTGATTGTTTTACCCAAAGGAGGGATCAGACAACTTCCACAGCTCACCACTCCTGGAGAGACCGGGGACACGCATGTGCCATGACAGTAGGCCAGCAGCATGCTTCAGCAGAGGATCGCTGGTGTGGCTTTATTTACAGAGGACTCTCAGGTGTCCCTTTGGGGAAAACAGTCTTGCTGTTGGATTTACCCAGAAATTCCCTTAAGCTTTGGAACCATCTTTGAAAGAGCGTCTCTAAATCCTTTTTTCCCATTTCTAGCAGCAGGAAAAAAAAAAAAAAAACCAGGCACTTAAATTAGCAGCGGCTTGTACCCCAGGCACAACAAAGTGGCCAAGTTCAGTTCTTTATTAGCTGCTTTCTCCTCCATTAATACTATTCCCTTTAATGGTCTGCCTATTACAACTAGCCAATCTGCATCGTCCCTGCCCAGGGCTAACAAGTAATGAACTGAGAGAGTTGCTATTTACTCCCATCAAGGGTGCCATTAGAGATGCTTCTCAATTTCTCCCCACAAATGAGAGAGGCCTTGCAGGCATGCACCCTGCCACGCCACTGCTCTTGTACATCACAGCCAGGCCCTTGGGTGGGAGCTGCCCCGGGACTCGTGGCCAGGAACCTGGGCAGAGGGAGGGCATAAGGCCAGGCTGCTATGGCACACTCCGCCTGGCACACTCGGGCCGGGTTCGGACCCCATGTTCGCTCCAAATTCCTCCACGGCGCTCTCGGGCCTCGTAGACCCCTCACCACCTCCCCCAGGAGCTTCGTCCCTTCGGCTGTAGCTCACTCCAGGCTCGGCGCCTTTTCACTTCGCTTTAACTTCCAAGCCCTTAAAGACAAGCGACGGTTCAAACCCACAACCCCATCGAGTTGGTAGGTAGGGAAGGTTCAAGGGAAGCAACTCGGACTTCCCTTAAAATTAAAAAGCTGTCTTGCCTTGTGATTTATCTTTATAAAACATAGCTTACGTGGACCACCCACGCCTTAGCAAGAAACTCTCAGTTTTAGAGACCAGAAAGCAGAGCTGGGGGGTGGGGTAGGGCTGTGCTCTTATTCAAGTGTGGGTAATCAGGGGCACAGAGAATGATGCTCTGGGCCGAGCTGCTAGGTGGTTTGAGTGAAGCGCTAAGCCCCAGTCCCTCCGGTCCAGCCACTCCCACAGGCCAACTCAAGGGCTCCCAGCCCACCACAAGTCAGATAATTCCTGGGTAACTTCAGCCTGAGAAACATATATAAAGCAAAAAAGCCCTGTAAACTATACCTAGAGGAACAAAGAAATTAAATCTGGAACAAATTTATCCTCTGGAAAATGTTTACCACCAAAATCATTTTCAACAAAACCGAGCAACGTCATACTTGAAGAAGCAACGTAGAAGAAATGAGTTGACATCTCAGTGCTGATGCCTGAGAAACACAACAGCATGCCCAGCTTTTACTGTCACTGTGGCATCTCAGAAAGAAACGAGATGAAGCTTCCAGAATATTTTGTCTTCAGTTAAAAGGCAATGCATGGTTGTGATGAGGAATTTGAGAAGTCCCGTGGGCAATATTACTTTTAAGATACAATTTAAGAATTAAACCTTTCCTTCCAAGTGTGATGGTGCACACCTGTAACCCCAGCACCACGGGAAGCTGAGGCAGGAGGATCATACGTTTAAGCCCAGCCTGGATCACTTAGCACAACTCTGTCTAAAAATGGTTGAGGGGAAAGCTGGGGGATGTAGGTCAGTGCAAAGGTCCTGGTTTAACTCTAGTTCTTCAATCAATCAATCCGTCTCCATGTAAAGCAGTAGAGTAGCTCATCAACTGAAAACAAGACTGAAGATTAACAACAACCTCCTTATGTGACTCACTGAGAAGATGGAAAGGACGCCTCCCCACCCCCTGCTGCACAACCCTGACAGTAGTACACAAACAACCTTACAACACGGAGCAGAAATGCTGTCCAGTTTCAGGAAAAAACTCTAGAAGTAACAGCCAACCCAGGAAGTCATTTCTAATCAACTTGTCAAACTATCAAAGAAATTCCTCGATTCTTAGACATGAGACTCCTTACCAGAAAAGGCATCCTAACTTTACCTGAGGTCATGGTTAGAAAGACCTGTTAATTGTTTTGTTTTTTTCTGACAAGTATACAAAGCAAGTTTTGAATAATACTATGAAAATGCCACTGGAATTAATACCATTCTAAACGCAGACTACAGAATGAGAATGAAACACAGGAGAAAGATAGGACATATGGACAACAGTGACTGACAGAACAGTGAGCAGCTCAAAATAATAGGGAGACTCAACTGCGTACTCTTACAGCCTTAAGACTGACATTTTAATTTTACCTAAGATCCTATGCCTTCATTAAAACTATCAGTATTCAATAGTATCTGAGAACTATGCTTGTATTTCCACATCTACCAGGGACTCAGGATCAGCTAAGAATTTAGGAAACATACGCTTTAAATCAGGAACTTGGGAACTTGGCTGCAAGTCAGAATTTTCCAGAGAAACTTTAAAAAAAATTCCAATACTCAAGCAAATTACAGCCCAGGGGGATGGAAGGCAGGTATCAGCAGACTTCCTAGGTGCCTGCAACACGCAGAGTTCAAGGTGAAAATCACTGCCTTACACTGAGACGTAAATAGAATAAATCAAGACATACGGTAAACAATTATCTTTCAGAACAGATTTTATTATTAACCAACTTGCTAATTATCCTATTCTCCGGAATCCATTTCTTTTTTTTTTTTTTTTAGGTTTTTGGAGACAGGGTCTCGCTTTGTGGTTCAGGCTGGCCCTGAGCTCAGCCTCAAACTCACATCACAATCCTCCTGCCTCTGCCTCCCGAGTGCTGGGATTACAGGCGTGAGCCACCACGCCCGGCACTGTGGCATGTGGTACTGGTTGCTGCTGGGTGTGGGTCTCCACACCCAGTAT
>PVIR01006608.1:26676-65326 GCA_004026965.1 Petromus typicus | reverse complement strand
GCATGTGTATATATGAAATATCAGAAAAACTGTTACAGAGCCATAAAACCACTGCTTTTTAGAAAATTAATTTCTTAGGTAATCATACAAACAAAAAGAAACTAAGGGTTTTTTTAAAGAGAGAAAAAGGTTAAACTTTTGCAACTAAGTTCAAGTACCAAATAAAAAAAGGGTAAGGACATATCTCAGTGGTGCTGTCCCTGCATGGAAAGCATAAAGTACTTACTGAGTTAAATCCCCAATACCAAAGATACATACATACATACAACATACATACATACATACATGTTGGCATTTCACGCTTCAGAGCAAATATCGTCCATTCTTTATGCTAAAGTGGGGAGGAAATCTCATTATGCTTTATGAACCCAAATCAGTTGTATCTTAAGGACTGTTTGAAGGAGAACCACATCTCTCTCAACCCCAGATCACCAACTGCTAGGTTCAACCAGGTTTCTCCTGTTGGGCAAATAGTTTGCAAACTCTAACAGCCTTTGAACGCAAGCTAGCAGCATGTAACCCCAAATTCTGCTGTGCTCTATCTAACTTCCTTAAGAGCTCCTCAGAATTATCTCTGTGCACTTCTTATCTCTTCTACACATCTGGATCCCACATAGCTTCAAGTACCAGGCTTTGCTTTTAGGACCTGGGCAGCAAATAGCTGTTCAAGGTCACTTTCCATGGGTCAAAGACAAATAAATAAGAGTCACATGAGGAGTATGTCCACCTTTCTTCATGGAAAATGACCAAAATGATTGCAAGCCTCTTATTTATACTGATAAAATGCCATGGTGACTACAGTGATGTGAAATCCTCTAAGTCAAAGGAACATAACCTCAGGACAAGACCTGCTGTGATTGCAGGGGCCCTGTCTATCACTGTGCGACTTTGGGAAAGTCATTTCCCTTCTCTGTGATCAATATTCCTCTTTCATAAAACGAGAACAGCATTTATGCCTTAAAAGATTAACATGAAGATGAAATAAAATAATTCATTAAGTTGTTTTGCATAGTTTTTTTTGGCTCACCTCGGAGAGTACAGGTACTCTTAAACAAGATACTAAAGCAAAATTAAATGTAACAAAAATATTATAAATATTTACCATTGGAAAAGTTTCATAAATCAGCTATCTAAAAAAACTACATTCTTAGGTTTTCAGAATCAAAGTATAAAATTTCAGGGCCGGGATTTAGCTCAGTGGTTCTGGCACCTGTCTTGCAAGCGCAAGGGCCCAGGTTCAATTCCCGGTAACCACATACAATACCAGGTGTGGAGACTCACCCCAGCAGCAACCAGCACCACATACCACAGTGCCAGGCGTGGTGGCTCACGCCTGTAATCCCAGCACTCGGGAGGCAGAGGCAGGAGGATTGCTGTGATGTGAGTTTGAGGCTGAGCTCAGGGCTTTTGAACTACAAAGCGAGACCTTGTCTCCAAAAAAAAATTCAAATAGATATAGATATAGATATAGATATAGATATAGATAGATAGATATCCCCACTGGAAAACTGTATCACTTTACATATAGCTGCTGTACTATTTTCTAATATGTGTCCATGCCAAGTTCTAAAGGCTCAGAGTAAGAAGTTGCTGGCCTGGAACCTTTTTTGAGAACTGCCAACAGCACGCTCAGCAGTCGAAATTTCCTGTCCTCTTCCATGTCCCTGTGGCATGGCATAGTGGTGTCTTCTTCATCAGGACTGCTTCTACCATGTGTCTATGCCCCTGCTCCTTGAATCTGCGAATATATATGGCAAAGAGACTGTGGCAGTAACGATGATAGCAGGGAGAGTATCCTGGATTATATGACAGATCTAGTCCAATCACAGGAGCCCTTGAGGCCCAGAAGCTGTCTCTGGCTGTGTTCAAAGATGTAGCTCTCTAAAGCAGAGAAATCTGGTGGGGGACTTGATGTGTTATTGCTAGTTTGGCATTAAAACGCACATGTGACAAAGACTGCAAGTGGCTTTATGGAGCCAAGAACAGCTCTTGGCTGACAGCAAAGCAACAGGTACCTTTGCCCTGCATCTGTGAGGAACTAGACGCTGACCTTTTGACTGACTTTGGAAGTAGCTTCCAAAGGGCCTCCCCAGAAGGCACAAGGTCCAGGTGATGCTTTGATGTTGGTCTTGTGGAGTCACAAGCAGAAACCCAGCAGAACTAGACAGTACCCAAACTTGTGTCCTACTGAGGTACAGCAATGGTGTTCTGACTACCTCTGTGGTTTCTTGTTAAGGCCCCACTGGAAAACTAATACTACAGCTCCACAGAGCACTCCTTAGCACTCCAACCTGTATACTCCTTAGTTCAACCTCTCAACATGCTTCTATCTCTAGAATGATATTCCCTGGGACTATCTTTCATGGACAGGTCTTTGAAGCTACCAATTAGCTGCCATCACAAAAGTAAATATTCCTGGAGTCCTTCACCTGTAAATTTATTTCCCTCCTCTGGAGCTGAGCCCAGGATGACCAGGACAATGAAGTTCTTGTCTGAGGCAGTGTGGGGCCTTCAGGCCAGCTTCTCACACCAGAAATCATGGGCACAGTAGTATGATATGGATAACACAGCACATGTGTCCAGGACCTCATCTGACGTTCTCCTGCTAATGTGAATAAGAGAGTTGACAACATTCAACTAGTACCTTGGGCTGGAGACAATTCTCTAGAGATGGTGGCCAGGCCAATTGAAAACAGCAAGATTGTGTCCTAATCCACTTTTGTTTAGATTTTAATCTTTTCTTTTCTTTTTTCTTTTTTTTTTTTTGAGGCAGGATCTTCCTTTGTAGTTCATTTTTCCCATTCTCCTGCCCACCCTATAACCCCCGACCCCTATACACATAAGCTTTGTTTCCTTTTTTCTTTAACCATCACATAATCCTAATCCACTTTGTAGAACCCACGCTTCATCAAGACAGCCAAAGACAGCAGTTTGGGTAACTAAGTCACACTTTTCACTCATTAATTTTATTTTTTTCCAGTATGGGAGGTTAAACCCAGGGTCTTCTCAGGCTGGGGATATAGCTCAGTGGTTTCAGCGCCTGTCTTGCAAGCGCAAGGGCCTGGGTTCGATCCCCAGTTAACCACATACAATACTGGGTGTGGAGACTCACCCCAGCAGCAACCAGTATCACATACCACAGTGGCAGGCGTGGTGGCTCACGCCTGTAATCCCAGCACTCGGGAGGCACAGGCAGGAGGATTGCTGTGATGTGAGTTGGAAGCTGAGTTCAGGGCCAGCCTGAACCACAAAGCGAGACCCTGTCTCAAAAAAAAAAAAGCTAAAAAAAAAAAAAAAAAACCCAGGGTCTTCTAATTGATATCTATCCTCAGCCCTTCTTTTATTTTTTTGTTTTGAGACAGGATATTGCTAAGTCACTAAATTCTCCCAAATGAACCTGAACTTGCAATACGCCTGCCTCAGCCTGCCACAGTGCTAAGATTATAGGTGTGCATCACCATGCCTGACTTCTACCCACTCTTTATTTGATGAACATTTTTATTGACCTAAAAGATCTGTCTTTTCTCACTGATTCAAAAAATTTAGTCTGTTTTATTCTGCAGCTTTGTTCTTACTTTAATTACTGCCCACAAATACTATTTTATTTATTTGGACTTAAATTTGGATCTGAATTTTGCATGCTTTCTTTTTACTTTTCTTTCATAAAAAAGTTTAATCTGTGGCCTAGCAAAATCCTCATCCAAATTATTATTATTATTATTTTAAGACAGGGTCTTCCTTTGCGGTTCAGGCTGGCTCTGAACTCACTATGTAACCCAGGCAAGCCTCGAACTCATAGTGATCCTCCTGCCTCTGCTTCCTGAGCACTGGGATTACAAGCATGAGCCACCATGCCTGGCATTGTGGTTTGTGGTACTGATTGCTGATGGGCTTGAGTCACCACACACAGAATTGTGGTTTGTGGTTACCAGGGATTGAACTTGGGATCTTGCACTTGCAAAGCAGATGTCAGAACTTCTGAGCTAAATCCCCAGCGCTCAACCAAATTATTAATGAAATGCTTTAAGTAGTAAATAATTGTTAAAATAAATTAATAATGTTATTAATAAACCATTAAGATAATATACATGTTTTAATTCTCTCTGCTGAAGTAGATTTCCATTAGAAAATACTTTTGTTGAACTGTTTTCCAAGAGGAATAATGTAAACTGTGTTTGTGGCTCAAATGAACTGACCCACAACTACACTGTAACATTATCAAGAACCTCTCAACATGCTTCTAGAGGCACAGAGTAAACTTCATCCATTGAGACTGAGTAATTCATTATGTTCTGAAATCAGAAGTTTCACTAATTTGAGTCATCTCGTTGACTGAAGACACTTTTCATCCAAATGTTCACTATGTCCAGCTCTGGCAAATAGCCAGGAATTTCCCTCCACTCCAAATTCAGCCATTTTTCTATTTTAATTCTAAGTTCAAAAATTCAGTCCATAAAATTGAAAATATTAATTTGACTTCAAAATAGTTCATTTTTCCTAATTAAACTTACACTTGGCCATTCCTGTGAAATATGGCTTAAGATAAGACATGCAAAATAATAAAACAAAATAAATTTTTATAAAATCAATGCTTACTTGCAAAGTAACCTTTCCTAGCCATCTTCTCCTATGCTAGTTCCTACTTCCTACAATTTCAAAAGACCTTGCTAGTTTTCTTACTTGTGCATATGTTTTATATTTTATATGAAATTAAGGTTCAAAACATCTAGTGAATGTTAACTTTATATTTGACAATCTTACCTTCCTACTCAGATTATATGAGAAAGCTTTACTTACCTGTCTCCCTAGTTATCAATGAGTGTCAAATTGCTGTAGCTTTAGTTGCACCCAATTTATGCTACAATAGCTGAAACATCTGATCTCCAAAAAATATCTCTTCTATTCACCGTTCCCATTGAAGGCGCACAAAGTGATCTGGTGCATACTTATGCTCTCAGAAACAAAATATCCTAAGTCTCTGTGGGTAAATCTCTGAAAGACCTAAAAATAAACATTACAAACAAGCAGTAGCTGGACTTTCCACAGGCATTAGTGGATTTTATTTTATTCACAAATTTGGCCTAATTACATAAAAAGCACTTCAGTGATCTCCTTCACCCATTTATTTTTCAATTTGTTTTCTAACAGGATTGTAAAATACCAGGGGTAGGGACTTCTAAATAACCAGTTTATACAAGCTTATTGCCTCTCCCACACATATGCCTTTTATCATCTAAAAAGCATCTGGCATACTGTTTTCATACAGGGAATGCTGAATAGGAACTTGATTTCAAGAGTAGACAAGAGGAAAGCTGGAAAGAAAGATGAGGGGCTGGGGATGTAGCTCAGTGGTTCTGGTGTCTGCCTGGCAAGTGCAAGGTCCAGAGTTCAATCCCCAGTAACAATCGTAACCACATATACCACAATGTTGGGTGTAGTGACTCACGCCTATAATTTCAGCACTCAGTAACCACATACCACAATGCCGGGCATGGTGGTCCACGCCTGTAACCCCAGCACTCAGAGGCAGAATGAACAGAATAAAGCAAAGACTAAGGTCTAAATATGGTAGAAGAAATTGAGAGTACTGAGTGAACAACAGTTAGGGGATAGGATGGTATACTTTAACATGTAGGAATCATGTAGTTTCTTAAAATACTAAGACCAGGTGATTCTCTCACTTTCCCACTGTTAATTCACTTTTTAAGGGGTCAAAATCTAAAAATGGAAGAGCTCCAAGCTTCTCTCTGTCCTGGAGGTCAGTTCCTGGGGAGGAGACTTGTGCCAAGTCACATCATCCTCATTTTTGTTGCCCAAGATGTGGGGTCTGAATCCCACACTACTCCACCAAATCACCAGTCGTCCCTTTAGTTGCTGTTCCGGGACCCACTCCAGGGTCACCTGGCTCCGCTCTCGAGGTTACACCAAATCTCCCACCAGGAGGGAAATGCAGGAGATCAGAAAAGGACACTCTTACACTCACTAACAGGTAGAGCGTTAAGCTTTTCCACACTGGTCCTGCTCTGGCCAGCACAAGGACTTCTTCCAGTATGGAAATGGTCCAGCCCTGCAGCTAGAGGAGCTCATTTGCCAAACACCTGCAGAAGTGTCACAGAGGGTGTGGTGTGATGAGTTTCTGAGACAAACAGATTACCATTCAAGCTTAACATTTCAAGGCACGGAGGCCCCTGGTGACAGGATCGCAACTTTCTTTTACCTTACTTGGTTACCAATAGTTATATCTGTTATGGTTTCCATTTGAATGGTTCCCCAAAAGCTAATGTATTAAAAGTTTTGGTCCCCAAAACAGCAGTATCCTGTGATGGCTCCTTTGGAAGATGATCAGATCATGATGATTCTGACCTCACTCGTGTATTAACCATGCATGTATCACAGATTAATGGTTTGAGGTGAGGTATTCTGTTATAAAAGCAAGTTTTCTTTCTGTTTCCTGGTGACCATGAAGTGAGCAGCTATGCTCTGCAATAAGCTCCCTCACAGATCCTGAGCAACAGGGCGAAGCAATGACACCCTGAAACCTCTAAAGCCAGAGTCCCAAATCAAGCTTTCTTCACTGTAAAAGTCAGTTACTGCTAACATTTTGTCATGGCAATGGAAAGCTCACAGTACAAGTTTCAACAAAAAAATTAGAGCAAAACTTGAAGGCAAGCAAGATTTCCACAAATCTTTTGTTAAGAGTATCAAAAGCTACCAAGTCCTCCCTGAAAGGGTGAAATTCAATTCTGGAAAGAGACTTAGTCTACTTTGCATACGAACAAAAGAGAAGCAGCAACCCACTGATACCACTTGGAAGAAAATGTTATTTGGTATGGGGAGATGTGTCCTGGCTGTGTTCACCCAGGACTCCACCATGCCTCCATTTTGAAAGAATTCTGGTAACCAGGTTCATGAAATCTAAGCATTTCTCCAAGTGTTTATCGTCAGTAGCTTGGTTCCAAAAAATGGCCAGTGTTGTACCATTACTCTTACTACATACACTGTGCTTCTTTTTATAGTTCACAACAGCAAGAGTCTGTATTAGTGTTATATTGCTGTGACAATGATTACCAAGATTAGTGCCTTAAAACAGTGTGGATATATTATCTTGAGCCCCAAAAACCAACATCACTTTTACTAAGCTAGGTGAAATATGCTGGCAAAACTGCATTTCTTATGACCGTTGTATAAGAAAATAATTGTCTTGCCTGTCCAGCTTTTAGAGGGAAACTCATCCCTCAGGGCCAAGACACTTGACTCTATTGTCAAGAAAGTCAGCGGGAGGGCTGGGGATTTAGCTCAGTGGTTCCGGTGCCTGTCTTGCAAGCGTAAGGACCCGGGTTCGATTCCCTGGTTAACCACATACCATACTGGGTATGGAGACTCATGCCCAGCAGCAACCAGTACCACATGCCACAGTGCCGGGAGTAGTGGCTCATTCCTGTAATCCCAGCACTTGCTAGGCAGAGGCAGGAGGATTGCTGTGATGTAAGTTTGAGGCTGAGCTCATGCCCAGCCTGAACCACAAAGCGAGACCCTGTCTCAAAAAAAAGAAAGCCAGTGGGTTATCTTCTACCACTCACTAGCTCAGACCCTCTGCCTCCACTGTCCCAGATCCTCTGACACTATGCCCCTTCCTTTTATAAGGCTCCTCATGATCATAATGGGCCCACCCAAGTAATCTTCCCATTTCAAGATCCTTAACTAATTCACTTTCACAAAGTCTCTTTTGCCAAGGAAAATATATTTACAGATTCTTCAGATTAGGACACAGCTATCTTTAAAGCTATTTTTCTACCTACCACAAGGTGTATGTCTGCACAGTGCATTAACTTCGGTCAATTTATTTCTCTTGGCCTAGGTTTCCTCATCTTTGCAACAAGTAGAATAAACCTGATCCTTAAGAAATCCTTCCTGCACTACAATATACTGTATAAATGCATCTGAAAAATTACTGCTCATTATTCTGCAAGGCTGAGACAGGAGCATTTTAACTTTTGAGTTTAGCCTGGACAATTTAGCAACTTAATGTTTCATAATCTAAAAATTAAATAGTATGAGAATTTAGCTGAGTGTAAAGGCCCTAGCTTCAACCCCCATTAATCCTCAGTACTGATTATATGGATTGTAAGGGAGAAGAAGGATCTACCATGAAGACATTCAAATTTTGAGTTAAGATATACCTGGTTGAAGAAGGGTGAAAGAGGAGAAGCTCAGGGTAATTCTTGTACATTTGTAGAGGCTTCAGTCTATAATTTGCTGGCTCCAAAGCAGGGTGGCATACAGTAGAGGGGCAATAGTTCATGGCAGACTAAAGGCAGCAAAGCAACAAGCGAATCTTTTTTTTTTTGAGACAGGGTCTCGCTTTGTGGTTCAGGCTGGCCCTTATCTCAGCCTCAAACTCACATCACAGCAATCCTCCTGCCTCTGCCTCCCAAGTGCTGGGATTACAGGCGTGAGCCACCACGCCCGGTGAGTCTCCACACCCAGTATTGTTATGTGGTTAACGGGGATCAAACCCGGGTCCCTGTGCTTGCAAGACAGGCACTGGAACCACTGAGCCAAATCCCCGGCCCCCAACAAGAGAATCTTAACAGTGTCTTTCTATCCCCTTCATCAGTGTACTAATTTAGTAATCACACACCCTTCACCCCAGCATCAACTCTAGATTTGGCCACCTCTGAAAAAGTCACCTATGTCCAAGGCTTTGTGGGAACATCTAGATCCAAACAATAACACTCTGGCAGCTTCTTTGATGTAATGAATTAGAGCTAAAATAGAAGCTAACAGTAACTCACCTACCCAGAAGATCTAATTACTGTAATCTGTATAAGGTAATAAATTATGTGATAGATAAATAAAAGAAAAAAGAACACATTTTTGTAGACTAACTTGAATTTACAAGGAAGAAAAATTCATAAATGAAACCTGCCTGATCAGAGAATGGTGGAATCATCTGTAAATATGTTAGCTGAACTGTTTATATTTCTCACCAGGAAACTCTTTCTAAAATGGTTAAGTGCTTTTTTCTTTTTCTTCCTATTTACAAATCTGACTTTGTAAATGTAATGGTTTATTAATGTAGGGCATGTGCTGGTTCATACAGTGGAATTTCTTTTTACAAAGTTATTTCATACAATTAATTGGTCTATTTATTGAAGCATAAATTTAAAAATACACTCTGTTACATGTCTGCTGAAATAAGATAATTTAGCTTGATCTATAGTCTTTAAAAGTCTGCAGCATTTAATAAAAACAAGTGATTTATCTTCAGTATTTTTCTGTAACCTGATCAAACTATAATAGCATTGGTAAGTATAGTAATTTCCATTAAACATGTTTCTCAAAAAATATATAGAGAAACTCTTCCATCTAAATTTCTGAAATGTTTTTTCTAAAATTTTCTTCAATATAAGGTACTATATATGTCCATGGTCCAACTTCATTTCATATACTTCCTACTAAATTAATATTTACTAAAATTACTTACTATTTAACAAGTCAAAATTGTATAGTTTGACTTACAGAGATATCTGTCATTTATTCAAAATGAAGACTGAAACTAAGAAAGAGGGGCTGGGGATTTAGCTCAGTGGTTCCAGCACCTGTCTTGCAAGCACAAGGACCCGGGTTCGATCCCCAGTAACCACATACCATACTGGGTGTGGAGACTCACGCCCAGCAGCAACCAGTACCACATACCACAGTGCCGGGTGTGGTGGCTCACGCCTGTCATCATCCCAGCACTCGGGAGGCAGAGGCAGGAGGATTGCTGTGATGAGTTGGAGGCTGAGCTCAGGGCCAGCCTGAACCACAAAGCAAGACCCTGTCTCAAAAAAAAAAGAAAACTAAGAAAGAACATTTATTTGCAAGTTAAGAAACCCATGCAAAATTTTCCTTCTTTTGGTTAGGATTTTAAGCCAATAACCTCTATGCTACAAAGTATTACAGAACAAACAGGAAACAGTAATAGAATAATACTACAATAATTATTTTTATTAATAATACAATAATTTATAAACTGGAGATAGAAGCCCATGCCTGTGGTCCCAGCTCCTCAAGAAGCTGAGGCCACAGGATTACATGAACCTAGGAGTTCAAGGTTAGTAAGAGTAACGCTGTGAAATCCCATGTCACACAGAAAAAACTGAAGTCATTTCAAAGACTTTGCTGAAATCCTCTAGAAATTGCTGTTGCTTCTGCACAGATGGCGTACTTGACTTGCAAGGAAGCCCAGTGGTCTCCTTAAGTCTAACTCCTTCAGGATCCCAGGATTGTTATGCTTTGAATATAATGTCAGCAGACGCCATGATTGCTGGCTGAAAGATCCACTGCCCGAGTCTTTCAAATGTTCACAGAAGTCTATTAACTGAAGTTTGAGTTTGGCAAAGAACGAACTTTTAGGAGAGAAGCGAGGCAGACAAGCCATTTACTTAAAGCTTCTCTGAGGTGAAGACAAAGTTAGTATTTTATCACAGAATACCTCACTTTAGATAATAGCAATGAAATAAAGATTATCCAATAGGATTCTGAGCATGAAGTTCTTCACCTAGCACTGACCTTTCTTTTGGCACATAAACAGAATGCTGTGCTTCAAAACTACATTCCTATAGAGGACATCTGCACAAATTCCTGCTCCTCAAGGAGTATGTCTTTTGATCAAGCTCTCAATGTAATTTGGTAACAGAAAGCCAGCTAGTCAACGGTTTTAAATAATACTTTCTTTAAAATTTTCACCAAAAATTAGATACTAAATACTTCAGAGCAACCCAGATGAAGCAGATAATAGAAACATCCCATCACTTCTGGCTCATGGCAAATAATTGCTGCCCCTGAAATCACGGCACCAAATCAAAGGAGCTACCGTAAAGGAATCTAAAGGCAGACCTTAAATTTTATCTTGAATATATAAATAGCAAAGTAATGCCAAGAAATCTTGCAGATGTTAGTTTCCTCTGATGGTATAATCCAGATTCATTTGACAGAAGGTACCATTTAGTCCCACAAATTTAGATGAAGCACTAAAGTGCATGATTTCTGCACGCTTGAGGTCTCTAAATAGTTTTTCCTTAGTAATTTCCAAATCCTGTTAGTGTACAATGTGTGCGTGTAGTGTTGGCTCAAAGTATATTTCAATTTTTTTCTACAATAAAAATAAAATTTTTACCAATTAGGTTTTAGAGGAAGCAAATATCTGATTTTATCGTGTATAGCACTAAAGATTGAACTCAGGGCCTCTGCACTGATCTGCATTCTCACTCCTTCTGAGTTTTTTGAGACAGACCTTGCTAAGCCACTAATTTCCCTCCACTGCACTGAAACTTGAGATTCTCCGGCCTCCACCTTCCAGAGTGCAGGAATTAGAGATATATGCCATTATGACCAGTCTGAAGTTTTCTTCTTAAAAATGAGTGCACTATTAATAACCTCAGGTTGTATTATAATACTTGCATTATCACCCACTTAGCACTACCTGAGCCCCAACCATGTGCAAAATAATGGACAATTTGCTGTGAAAAATGCAACCTGATATCAAATGTAGCATCGGTCTCCGATGGTATAAAGATCCGGGCAGGACAGCAGAGAAGACACAAACTTAAAAAACCAGTGATGAGTCTATATGCCTTGCCAAACTTAACTCACTGAGTTGAAGATGACCTTGAAAGTCAACAGAGTAATTGTTTCCTTAGCAACAAAAGTAGCTCAAAATCCAGACTTCCAGGTACTAAGCTACTGGACTCGACCCCTTATAAAGCCATCCTTAATCTAAACAACGAACCAGGTATACAACCCAAAGAGAACAACATTCCACCGTACCTGTTCTTCCACCCAGACCATACCATACCTTAGCCCTAGCGCAAGCATTCTCCTAGGTCAATCATTTCTCTACCATTTTACAAGACCATTGTATTTCTGGGGTTTTAGCAACAAGAGCTTAATAAAATCTAGTCTCAGAGCTAAACCTCATAAGTTTTCCTTATGATTTCTTCTTTAAATTGAAGACATGCTTTTCCCTATTCTATAAATACATCAATTGGGCTTTTCCATATATTGCTATTTCAAGTACAGTACAAAACAAAAATTCAAACTGGTCTTCAAAAATAATGGCCTGAGTCACAAATATCATATTCGTTAAAATCACGTTTAAAAAAATTCAAAAGGCAATGGGGTATAAATGAGAATGGCCACAATTCAAGCCTGATGATCTAATGTCAGAAACATCCATTTCCTACAGATGGAGACATGTGGGTCTTTTTGTACCTTGTCAACACCCTCTTTCCATGTATATACCTTATGAAATGCATACTTAATTCATAATGGTCATACTCCACCCTAGCTATAGAAGAAGCTCTGCAGTCACGTGATTCACCAAGTGTTGGATATGAAAACCTTTCATTCAACATGTAGATACCAAATTAAACCCGGATTTTCAACAGAACTTCCGCTCCCTGTCACAACGTCCGGGAGGCCGTCCAGGAGTCTGGTCCTGGGACAGGTTAGCAGAAGAAAAGCCTAAGGTAGGGTCCCAGCAGGAAGGTTTAGGGTGGTGTGCTCCTCCTCTATTCATTGTGCCGGGGTCAACTTGCAGGATGGATACCCTCCTGCCAGGAATCCGGGGTGCACATGGCTACAAACACAGCTCAGGTCTGACCCGTAAGGGCCAGAGGACCTGGGAGGTGGTGCCCCCGGCGGATGCAGATGCTCACGATGGGCCTCAGCCCCGCTTTCCAGAAGGCCAGCAACGTGTCCCCACCAAAGCATGCCAAGAAAGCTACGGGGCTCCCTCAAATAAATTCTGATATAAAAACAAAACAACAAATAGGCTTATGGCCATTCTCAGAGGCGACCACGGTCCTCCATGCCTAGAAAGCAGATTTGCAGAGGCCAAAGATTAGACAAAAGGCACGAGCTGGCGACGCACAGGCACGGAAATGATTTTTTTCTAAGTGATCAGGGCCTTTCAGTTTCAATTCTTTCTCCTCTCACCATGATTAACAAACCCCGAAAGGACTGGAAAAGATGCCGGAGATGGACTGGGCAGGGGGGGACCCCGAAACTTTCCCAAACTGCGGCGGGCGGGTGGAGGGCGGCAGCCGTGGGCTCCGGGTCTCGGGCCGCAGAGGGGACCGGGGCGGCGGCTTGCCCAGTCCCCGCCACAACAAAAGAGCCGAGCGCCGCTGAGGCGCTGGGTGTCAGGATGCGCCCGAGGCCGGGCGCGGGGAGCCCCGAAGCCTGAACCCGCGCCGGGCATAAAGGACAGAGCCCCCGCGCCGGCCGCAGCTGCGCCAGCCCGAGCCGCCCGCCCGCCCCCGCAGCGGCGCGGAGCCTCGCCAGCGCCGGCTCGGAGCGCCCGGGGCCGCAGGCCGGCTGCACCAGGCCCCGCGACACAAAGCGCCCGCCGCCGCCGCCCACCGACCTTGGGCGCCTCCGGGTCCCGGCTCCCGAAGCGTCTTAGTCACCGCCTTCCAGACGTGGCAGCCCAGCAAGCAGAGCAGCAGCGCCGCGGACCTGCTCATCTCCGCGGCCCCGGCCGCGCGCCGCTGCTCCCGGGCGGCTCCCGGGCGGCCGGCCGCCGCGCCTCCCCACAGGGCGGTCTCCGCCGGCCCCGCCGCCCTCCGCCGCGCCGGCCGGGCTTCCCCGAGGAGCGCGGGGCTCGCGGCCGCTTAACTCCTTCGTGTCCCGCGCGCCCGCCCGGCGCCCAGTGCCCCCTGGCGGCCGTCGCGCTCGGAAGCCCTCACGGCCCTCGCCCCGCGAGCTCCCCAGTCGCGGCTGCCCAGCACCACCCCGCTCTCCCGCAAGCCTCTCTCCCAAGAGCTCCTCACACCTTCTTCCTGCCGGAACCGAGACCCCGGGGAGGGCTAAGGTCCCTGGCTTCAGGGCGAGCGGGCCTTTGCGTCACACCTGGTCAACTGATGGGCTGGGACCGCCCTCGGTTCCTCAGCAGAACTCCACCTTGCAGCGACTCAACAGTCACAGTCCCGTGTGGACCCTCCAAGGTGGATCTAAAAGGTCGGAATCCTTCAACTGCGTGGACTGCGTAGGCTCCAAATTGAGGTGTGGAGAGGCGAACAGTTGAGGTTAAATTGTGCTTGGCTATCAGTAGAAGGTTAAGGGAAAGAGGAAATTTTCATTTATTTGGGCCCTGGGTGTTTTTTTTCCCCCTGCCTTTGTTTTATTTTGTTTTGTTAAAGAAAACAAATTATTCAGTGGCATTAGTTAAGGCATGGTGAGAAGAATTCATCGTATGGGTGTAGCGATAGGGATTTTGCAGGAGTGGGTAGAGATTGAGCTGAAACTCCAAAAATAGCCTGAGCAGGTAGGAATTTATAGCCAGAGACCGGGGCAAGGGGGCGGTGGATGGAAAATTGCTAAGAGGAGACACAGAGGATAAAAGGACTGCTTTGGCTAAAATTATCTTCACAGGTGTTGTGCTAAGGGCAGGCTCCGGTGCTCAGTCATCCTGGGGATGGGGAGTGGGTTTGTCAAAACTAGACTTTACAGGAAAGGCTCAGATGGGCCCAGGGGAAGATTTGAGCCTAATGTTTAGAATCGTTCGTCAGTCTTCACAATATGTGATATCAGATAAAGGGATTATTATCACCATTCACAGATGGGACAATCAAGACTATGGAATAAAAAGAATTTGTCCCAAAGCACCCATATGGGTCAGTGGCAGAGCCCAGATATTAACAAAGGTCATTCTCACCCCCAAATTTGAAGCCCTTCATAAAAACCTGCAAATTTCCTTTTAAGCCTATGCATGCCTGGTCCCAGCGCAGCCTTCCTGTCAACTCACTCCTTCCATAAACTCCTCAGGCTCACGGTGTCTCTCTACCCCTGCCTCCAGGCAGCACTGCAGTGATTTGGCTTCTGCTGGGAACTTGTGTTCTGAGGAAATCCGCTCCAGACTCATTGTCTGCCCAGCACTGCTTTTAAAACACTGGGCCAGAAGGAGGGTCACTGCAACAACTTTATTAATTGAGCATTAAGGCAATGGTAGGCACTGTACCAAAAAGAAAATGAAAGGTGGCACTTGCCCAGTTGGCTTGTAATAGACAAATTATTGTGATATGCAATTAAAAAGGGGAGATGGTGTTAGAGTCACCCCCAGAGCCAACGCTACTATTGGTGCAAATTGTACAACAGCCTCGGCAAGCAGATAGTTGAGAAGGCAGAAGGAGGCCTCACAATCACAGCTGCCTGGTTGACTGTCATTCCAACGCCCACTTGGGAAAGAACGGGGTGATAGGCCAGCAGTACTCTCACCTCCAGTCTGGGGTCAGCCCCTGGGGACAAAACGTCAGATCAGGGGCCAAGGATTTGGCTCAGTGGTTCCCGCACCTGTCTTGCAAGCACAAGGACCTGGGTTTGATCCCTGGTTAACCACATACAATACTGGGTGTGAAGACTCACGCCCAGCAGCAATCAGTACCACATACCACAGTGCCAGGCACGGTGGCTCACACCTGTAATCCCAACACTTAGGAGGCAGAGGCAGGAGGATTGCTGTGGTGAGTTTGAGGCTGAGCTCAGGGCCAGCCTCAACTACAAAGTGAGACCCTGTCTCAAAAAACAAAACAACAGCAACTACAACAAAAACACATCAGATCAACTAGATGACTGGGCAGAGGATAGCTTCATGGAGCAGGGCGGTCCCATTCTGGGGTAGAAGGCTACTTCTAAGAGGAGTAGCAAGAAGCCCATCCCAGAGTCTAAACTTCTCTCTTGAAATCCTATGAGGATGTCCTTTAACAGCTTCCACAGTAATGCTGGTTATCAGAAACAAGACTAACTTAAAGAAAATTACCATCATCATCAAGAGGCAGGCTGATTAGTGGGAGGGTGTCTGGGTGTGCTCTAAAACTCAGAGAACTAAATGTCAGGTCTTATGAAGGAGTTTTAAAAAAAATAAATATTTTTGAGATTCCTAATACCTATTCTACTTGTGGCACTTGAGGTGTTTCCTCCTAACAACGAGCTGTCCTTGGTATTACTGTTTCTGTTTTACAGTTGGAAAAGCTGGGGCTTTGTGACATTAAATCATTTGCCCAAAATACACAGGTCTGATGAGAGTGGGCTCAAATTTTTCATAGCACATCACCTCTAAGAATAAATGCCATGCAATAACTCAAATTATTATAACAACCGTTTTAATCCCAGGGCAGTTCTGAATCCAGTTAATGGATTATATCAGTGGTATGGTACCAGTGTCATTTCTTGGCTTTGATAATGTATTGTAGTTACATAAGATGTTACAGTTGGGACAAGGAGGAAGAAGGGATACAGGACTTCTCTGTACTATTTGTGTAACTCAGGAGTCTATCATTATCTCAAATTTTAAAAGTATAAATAAGAAAAAAATTCTGCACTAATGTTTATAACCTTAGTATGAAATTCCAAAACTTTTTTTTTTTTTTTGAGACAGGGTCTCACTTTGTAGTTCAAGCTGACCCTGAGCTCAGCCTCGAACTCATGTCACAGCAATCCTCCTACCTCTGCCTCCTGAGTGCTGGGATTACAGGTGTGAGCCACCACGCCCGGCACTGTGGTATGTGGTACTGGTTGCTGCTGGTGTGAGTCTCCACGCCCAGTATGGTATGTGCTTACCGGGGATGGAACCCGGGTCCTTGCACTTGCAAGACAGGCGACGGAACCACTGACCTAAATCCCAGCCCATGAAGTTCTAAAGGGTGGAAGAAGTCTTAAACACTACCAAGTTTGGGTCACAATCCTCACTATTGACGCTTCGGTGTTATGGTGGTTGTTGCAATTATTTTTTTATGTAAAAAATATTTGGAAAGCATAGTCTCATGGGAAAAGTTGATGTACCTTTATAGCAACACTGAGGCTTATATAGTTTTTGAAGCACATATAAATAGTTTCTGAATCACGGGCCCTGCGCCATTTTGCAGATTCCTGTGGGAGACAAAAAGTGGTTGGACAGTTGCACAGTGTATTCTCAAGCCAGTCTCAAAGCCTAGAAGAGACTGGGGTCAAGGGGACATTCTCTCAATTATGGATATTTTCCAGGTACCAGACTTGGATGAGAAACTGAGCAATCACAAATTCTGCTGCATCACACGTTTATGAATCATGTATCCAGAATTATGTAAAAATAATTGTACCCTTTCTGGAAAAAAAGAATATAATTAATTTTTCTCATGTTCTGTTCATCAAATACACAGTCTGCAACTGGAGGAGAAAAAATTCCCTTGAGAGGGAATGTTGGCAGAACAATAGAAGCTAGTTAGTGTTCTTTCCTTCTAGAACTTTTTCTGTTGCTCTTGTTAAAACCTGACATTGTTTGACTGATGATGAATTATAACTGTACTTATTTGAAATTGCTTAGAAGTTGCCTGACTGTGTTGCATTTGATTTCAGTATTCAAGCTCTGAGCCAAAGGAAGTCAAGAATTTTTCCGGTCTGAAACTTCCTGAGACCTTGATTTCAGAGTCACGGTTCCTTAGCTCACCATTATCATTTTGTTTTGCAGGGGAGTTTACTAGAGGCATAGTCTCTTTTTCTTTTCCCATCCCAGCCCCTGCCCTGTTTGCTCGAGTCAGAAGCTGCCAGTAAACAATTTATTATGAGGAATGTACAGGTCAGGAATTGTGTCATGAATGTTCCCACTTCGATTTGCTGGAGCTTTTAGTGAAGTTAGATAAAATGTAGTCATAGTTAGAAATTGTAAGGGATCAGCATTTTTTTCTGAATTTATTTACCATCCATTTAAATTGTTTAAGGAATAAAAATTATTGTCAAGGGATTAATGTATTCCGGGGAACCCTAACTCTCTCACTTTCTCCTTTAGAGGTGCCTTAGCACCCATATTCCATACCTGAACATTATTCAATGAGATCTTTTTTCAAGGTATCCTTCATTTCTTGCAGTGGCTTCTTTTCTTTCCACCAGGTTCTCAGCCAGGAGAAGAATTTTGCCCAGAAAATAAATCAGTGAATGTATGTCTGATGCAGCTTTTCATGAGAAGTTGTAGGTGCATGGGAGGAACAGCAGTGACTCTGCCCATGTCACTGCACACGACCTTCTTACTGGTCTCCTTTTCTGCTGTGTGTGTCCCATAGTGACTCAAAGGAGTATGAGAAAGTTCCTGGTACTTGACCATCGGCCTTGGCTGTTGAAAGTGATTCAGTCTAGTGGCTGATGGACACTGATGTGGTTCAGCATCTCTTTTCATGCCAGTGCTCTCTCTGAGTGAAAAGTTCCAAGCTGTGTCCCTGGGTGATTCACTGGCCTGCTGCACTTAGACAAAGAAAGTGCGAAGGGAAGCGGCCTTCCACTTTCTGGCTGGAAGATGTCTTCTGTGACTCTGCATCTCCCTTCAAAGACAGAATGACAAACAAGTGGGGAATAGGAAGTTTTATTCCTTGGTCCTTGGAAATTTTACAAAATTGGATAAAAAAAGAGAGCAATAATAGAGGAAATGGAAATGGAAATCAGAATTCTAATTATTTAAGTTCTTGTTTCATGACTGATTTTCTACCCAAATGAGAAAGTAAAGCCTCATTGTACTAATGCACTAAATTCCCCCCAATCCCCAGACAATATTTTGATTCAATCTTTGAGTGACATTTTCTTCTTTTCTTTCCTCTTCATTTGCTATTTAATTTGGAAGATTTTGACCCAAATTTACCTGTCATGGAAACTTTGTTTTTAATGTCCTTCGTCCTATTTAATTATGAAACAAAGGTCCCTTTTCAGTAGAGGATCCATAAATGTAGAAATGGGATGAAGAGATATTCTGGGGACAGATGATGTTGTGGGTTTAGATACATCTGCTTTGAAAGCAAATGACTGTAGAGCTCATGTCCAGTGAAAGGCTTGGACGGACTGCCCTGTGCTGTATCTATGATGCCTGGTCCTCCTGGTATTTTTCTTCCACTATCTCTCACTAGAGTGAGACATCAGTGAATGGGAAGAAATTCACTGCCATATATTTGAAAGTTTCATGAAATCTTTTATAGCTGCATTTTCCCCTTACATCTTTAGGAAACAAGCCAACGCAAAGATTATCAAAATAAAAAAAATATCAGCTAAAAATGCCTTTAGGGGGAATTTCTAGGTGAAAAACAAAAAATAGAAGAAAATTCCTGCATACTTGGAGATCTTGTTGTCACACACACATATATTTCCAAATGTATTTTATGTGTCCAACATTTATTTGTAACACAGTGAGTAGCATTTCTCATTTTGTTATAAATAAGTATTTCTCTCCAGTAATGCAACTAAATGCAGAGCAAATAGTTCCAGTCTGAATATACCTGAACCCTGTGGTACTTTGCTTGTAGCTGAGGGATTCCTGAAAATCATGGAGTATGTAGAGAAGAGAGTTCCTTTATTAGAGAGCTGTGGTTCTTGGGAAGTAAGGTTCTTCTGCCAATCTGCCACTAAATATGTAAGTAATACGTATAAAACCTTAATAAACAAGGTCTGAAAGAACTTCTTTTTAAAAAACAAACAAATTAGAGCCTCCATTACAAAGGCTTCCTGTGATACACACATTTCTTTAGCTTCTGAAACAGACATTGTACAGGGAGTTAGAGGATTTGAGACCTTGAGAGGAGCTTAAAATAAATAAATAAATAAAAAAGCCTTCCAAAGCAGCTACGATCCTGGACAGATGCCCCCTTTCTCAGCCAGGAAAGTGAGGAAGCTGAACTATGTTGCACTTAGGAACCTGTGCTCCTGCTAAGTCCAGGGATCTGGAAGCCATTCTTCCCCTCATCCAGCCATACCGAAGCAGCTCTTGCAGAACGACCCAGCTTTTGCAGTCAGGTGCTAGTCAGCAGCAAGGAAAGGAATCTCCCTCTTTTGTCTTCCAAATCTCTACCAAGAAATCTACTATACAGAATCTAAGCTCTTTTCAGAATTTAGCTTCACAGAGCCCTAGAAATATCATTAGAAAAAGAAAGAAAATCTCTGGCTTCTTAAACATAGGATAGCACACAGAAAGTGAGGTTCAGCTGCTAAGTGTCATCTCACTCCATAGGCCCGGTGGTCACATGCAACATTACCCACCTGCTAAGCTCAAGGACAATCACAAGTGTTCAGTGGCCCCTGTACAATAGTTGTGGCAATTTTTCTGCATTGCTAAACATGAAATGCAATAGTAATCCTAAAATGAAATGCAATGGGATTCACAGAATGCCAGTTCTCAGAGGAACCAGAAAGAACTGATCCATTCTCCATTCTTGTTCTTCTATAGATAAGAAAACAGATAATTACAAAGGGTGATGAGCCACACTAAAGCCAGCCAACGGGTCTGGGGATTAGGAATATCTTTGTAGAAGGGTGAAAACTGCTCTACATCTGCTCCAGACAAGGTCCCTCCAGTCCTGGCACTAAATGTATGTACTGATGGATCACCTTGGACCCTGGACTGTAGGAATAAGTCTGTGTCCTATATTTCTTCACAGGTTTAGTACAGTCATGTCACCTTCTGTAAGATCCTTCTGACTATCCTATCTAAAGTAATCCTTGTCTTCTAGGTTATTTTCTATCACTCCATGGTTTTCCTGACCCCTTTCTTTCAAAGATGATCTCATTTATCCATGTATTTACTTGGCTTCGTATCATGTTGCTCCTGCTTGTATTAAAATATAAACCCCTGAGATCAGTGCTTTTGTTTAGCTCATTTTCATGTGCTTAGCATCAAGAAAAACTGTCTGATCCAAAGTAGATACTCATAACTATCAGAGTGATAAATGGCATCTTAATTCAGAAATACTTTCTTCCAGTTGGCCCAAATATACCTTTGTTACCTTCAATTAATTAATAAAATCTCAGGTATTTATTGACTCTTCACCATGGTAACTCAAGTCTTTCTCCAGTTTGAACCTAATCCACATTTTGAATTTCTACCTCTCTTCTTAGACACTCCACTTGTAGGTCACAACAACTTTTCAGAGAAACCCCACTTTTCGAGTATGGGGCTGGACTTGATCCTTCTCCTCTCCGGGCCTCTGCTGAGGCTAACCTCTTTCTTGCCCTGGCTTCCTCATTCCTTCTCGGTTTCAGCTCTTTCCTGTGTTGTGACTTCAAAGCTGCCTGGCAATTAGGGCCTATTCCATTCTTCACTAACTACTTTAGTTGTTTTAATTACATGTTGTTCTGCACTGGAAATAGCTACGTTGTGAGCCCATGTACAGAGAAGATATACCGCAAGATTCTAGACTGAGTTGACATCCACACTTCCTGCAATACAAGCAGCCTGTCTTCAGTGCTCAGAGGCTTGACACCTGCTGCTGTTATCTGGGGCTGTTTGTATGAACTTTTAACCTCTAAATGTACACTTTTTTTGAGTTCTGACATCAGCTTTATGTATTCAACAACGCTTCAGAATTTTCTTAAAAAAGGACATTTTCCAGTCATCTAAACTCCAATCAGGATATATGAAAATCTGAGCATGCATATTTTCCTAATGTCTTTTCTTACTAACTGCTAAGCTCATGAAGAGATCATTTCCTCTACTTCTTTGTAACTCCCCTGAGATCTGAACCATGCTCTGACTAGAGCTGCCCTGCCATTGGTTTACCTATTGGCTCATACAAATAGATTTGATTGAAAAGAAATAATTTAGATTAAATATAAATTGTCATGCAGAAGGTGAAATTTTGCTTCACATATAATCTTACTTAGGACTTATTCTTTCAACTATATATAGAGAAAGGAGTTATATAATACAACATTTAGGTCTAAAGATAGTTTTCCAAATAAATATTTTTGAGTCACTACTCTGCAAAACTCAGACATTGCCTCCTGACTGCATCTGCCTAACTTCTCCTTCCAAGAGTTAGTCCATCCCTAGAATGAGGGTATTGGGTGGTGGCCAATGATGATGATGGGAGAGAAGGATTTAACTTCTTTCTGAGACAGAAGTAACTAAAAGAAAGTGAACGGTACACGGGGTCACACAGATGAACTCAGGTTGTTACTCTCAGCTTTTGACAAGTGATTGCTAAGAACCCCAATGGGAAGTAGCAAATAGCAGTATAAGAAGGTGAGACTCTTAGGTTTATTATTCCTAGATCTCCTGGATTTCAGGAGTGAAAGAAACAGAAGCTTTCTTAATCCTAGGAGTGAGGAAAGCAATAGTTCCTGGGCCTTTTTCTTTTGCTTGTGTTATGGTCTGAATGTATTTCCAAAGTTCTTTGTGTTGGGAAGTTAATTTCCAGTGTAACAGAGCAGAGCTTTTCAGACATGAGTAAATAATAAAGGCTCTGACCTCTTGCATGGAATAATAGGGTTGATACTACATAAATAGTTTCCTGATAAAATAATGAGCTTAGTTCTTTCTTGCTGTTTCCTTCTCTTGCTTTTTTGCCTCCTCCCATAAGATGATTCAGCAAGAATCTCCTTTACCTTAGGATTGGACTTCCCAGCCTCCAGAACTGTAGGAGATAAGTTTCCAATGTTTGTCAATTACTTATTCTGTGGTATTCTTGTAGAACAACCTGTGAAGTGTTCATATCTTGGTAAAGGTAGGAAGAGCCACAGTGAGGGACAACAGGGCTAAAACAACACCAAGGGGCAAACAGGGGAAAGTCAGGAAGAACAGAAACATTTGCACCACAATCTGGACTTTTTAATATTAAATTACCTTACAAAATGACTTTTTTTTTCAAAGTATAAGTTGTCAAAAGATGGAGATGGCTTTCCTTTTCTTTTTTTTTTTTTCTTTTTTAGGTTTTTTGAGACAGTGTCTCGCTTTTGTGGTTCAGGCTGGCCCTGAGCTCAGCCTCAAACTCACATCACAATCCTCCTGCCTCTGCCTCCCGAGTGCTGGGATTACAGGCGTGAGCCACCACGCCCGGCACTGTGGTATGTGGTACTGATTGCTGCTGGGTGTGGGTCTCCACACCCAGTATTGTTATGTGGTAACCAGGGAATCGAACCCGGGCCCTTGCGCTTGCAAGACAGGCACCGGAACCACTGAGCTAACTCCCCGGCCCCATGATGGCTTTCCTTTTCATAAGGGCACAAAGAGTGAAACATTATTTGAATTAGTTTGTTTTTTAATATCAATACCCAAAGTGTTTTACAGATCAAAATTGGAATATATGAGAGGAAGCAATATATTTAATTTTCTTATTGTCTTTCAAACTTTATCAATAGTCTTGTCTAAGACCTGAAGTCTAGGGCAGCTACTTGTAGACACATAAATTTGAATGTGAGCACTACAGTGTATCTAACCTTGACCTTCTACATAACTACTGTCAATCTTTTCCCCTTAACCCCAAACACACCATGCACCCAAAGCAATTTTGGCCCAGGTTTTTTTTTTAATGCTTGCATAATCACAAAAGTTGGAAAGCCTGGGTGAAGCATCAATCATATTCCACATGACAGGAATAGTACTAAAAAAAGGAGAAACTACACATGAGTTATCAGCAAGCAGAAGTAGGCTCACCCACCCAGGAGAGGGTGGAAATGCCTTAACAGGATAAGCTGAAGTTCATATCTGCCTCAGAAGTTCTAGAACAAATCTGAGTCTGCATATGTCAGATAAAAGAGTTGAACTCTTTACAGAGGCAACTATAGGTGTGAGTTGGTCACAGTGCACATTTACTGTTTTGCTTGCATGAGTATCCAGTCCTCCTTCACTTGGTAACATAAGTCATCTTTTCCTAAAAGATCTACCTCATTCTCCCCTCAGCCCACATGGCTTAGGATTAGCTCCAGGTATAGGTATGGCATGCAGTTCTAGTGAATTTCTAGCCACAGCACAGGGATGGGAGCAAGTTTCACTCAGTCAGAGGCAGACTCAAGTCAATAACTTTATTTTTATAACTCTTGAAAGAGGGCTTTCCAACTGGTATTAATGAGACAAGATGATAAATGTAGTCAGCTTCCAGCAGCCATTTTACTACCATGAGGTTAAAAACATAATAACCCCAAAAAGAGGATAGAAAGAGGAAGCCTCTGAATCCAGTACCTGAAGCAGGGCTATCTTTGATTGTCATATCTTGCTCCAATAAACTCTTTTTTTATCATTATAAAACCATTTTGAATTGGGATTTCTCTACTTCAAAAATAAAAATAATTTGTCAAGTATAATTGGAGAACAAAAATAGTGGGTTCTCACAGTCTAGAGGTTCTGGATACCACTTTCAAGATGAGATGACATCTACATAACTTCTGGATACTCTTTACCCTGATGGTTTTCATTTTCTGATAGACTAGACTCCTTTGATGAGGCCCTTTTAATATATTCCCATATAGATAAGCATGTGACAGACACCTAGAAACAAAATTGTCACCTCTGGATGTCCCAGCCAGTCATTGCTTTCAACCCTTCCCAAGATTAGAAGCTCCCTCAAAGTGCACTTATTCTTGCTATATTCCTGTCCACATATTGATTACAGCTTGAAACTTAATGTATTCACTCTACCTTCTCCTTTTTGCTCAGCATACATACATTCATATCACAGATACGCTCAGTGACATTTCTACCCTTTGCTTCTTTAGAGGGAACTTCACTGTCCTTATGCCCAGGAAGTTACAATCCTGTGCCATGTATGAGCTTCTTTCTGGGTAATACAAAGGAGTCTTTTTTTTCATGAGTGGGATAAAAACACCAAACCTAGAACTAGTGTAGTAGTTATTTTGAATCTACCATAGTTGCAAGCTAAGTTTTAAAATATGAATGTTATCCTAGCCAATAAACATAGAATTGCCATGGAGGAGTTAATTAATAATAAACAAGCAGAACAGGAAGCTGCTGTTTTCCTGTCTCCAAAGCTTCTATTACAGAGGAAGGAAGGGCTAATCCACAAAGAACCAGGAATACAAGAAGAATGGGAGGCTTAGTATCAAGTAACAAGCAAGAAAAGCAAAGTCATAGCTTTAATACTCATTGCAGCGGGATATGGTAGAGAATAGATAACAGGGTTTGATTAAGTAAGCTATATGCAGAGTTTGTCATGTTACTAGGTTTCTCATTGCAAAATTACATGGGATCTATGGGTAGGTGTTTCCACATAGCTATGGATGACCAGATTAACACATTGTAAAGAGCTTTAAAGACTGTAAGAAATAGATGCAAGCAAGGATATTATATAGAGAAAAAATAGGGAGTAGGGAGAGAAAGATAATGTGGATTAAGAATTAGGAATGGAAGTATTTCTATTCTTCAATATAGAAAGGTAAGATAGCTCATAAGAAACTAAAAAGAAAATGCATTCTACTTTAAAGATTTCAGAAAGCAGTAAGACTCAAAATAACTTAGTATCAAAACAAGATTTCTATGGGAAATTTTGCCAGACTCTAATGCCCTTTGCTAAGCACAAATCTGACAAAGCCAGTGTAGGTGAGACAGGCCTGAGCCTGAGAGGAAAGTGCCTCTGTAGAATTCCGCATGCCATATACATGTGGCTATAGTAAGAACAAGACCGCTTGCTCTAAACACAAGGATTTGGGATGTAGAAATGGGTGTTACAGTGTTTTCTTGGAGGGTAGGCCTAGTGCCTCTCCCTCACAACCTGAAGATAGCTACTCACATCTGTTCAGTTACTCCCCCACTGAGTGTGCCATCTGTCTCTGCCAAGAGAAGAGAGGTGGCAAGCCTGTGGAACTGGCTCACACAGAGCCTCAAAAGACTCATGCTAAGCTGCCCAGTGTTGAAAACACAGTAGTATAGACAGATGAGCTAGGTAGAAATATTACAGGCAGTTAGACAGGACTAGGTTCCTCAGAGGGCCAGGACAGAGGTGAAACACCCCACAGGAGCATCAGAGGCACATCAGTGGAAAACCAGGCCACTAGATGGAGGAAAGAGGACCAGACCTACATACTCCTTTAAAGAAGTGGGCCTGGTGATGCCTCAAAAGGCATCAACCACCCCAGGGGGCCATCTCAAGACCTCTGGACCCCCCGGAGAATCCTTGCTCTTTCTTCTATGTGACTTGTTTCTGAACTGGACCAGCACTACCTACACAATTATATTTGTAACCTTATTGGATATTTATGGCTGTGGCCCACATTATACCCACCTGGGTTTCATTCTATTAAACTCTGTGAATCGGGGTCCCTTGCTATCCACTTGGGACCTTCTTCCCCCTCAGGACTTTTAACTTTCATTGTTCTTAGGACTCATTCTTCATCTGAAGAGCAAGAACTCTGAGTATCATAGTCAACAGATTGGGAGATAATATTTCATATTTAATCTCTGGTAATATTTCTCATTACATTATGGCTAAAGGGAAGATACAGGATATTGATATTTAAATATGGAGTGTCCTCCCTCCAAAGATTCATGTATTGAAGGTGTTAACTTCTTTCATGGGTTAATCCACTGATGAATCATAGCTGAAAGAGCTCTCACAGGTGATGGAAGCAGGTCCCTGTTGAACAGACCCATGTTGAAGAGCATTTTTTATCCCTAGCCCCTTCCACTCTCTGACTCTTTCCAGTTTTCTTCTTCTTTCTGGCTGCCACAAACTGAACAGCTTTTCCCCACCATGGTGATGCTGCCTGAAGCCAGCTTGCCATGGACTAATCCTCTGAAACAGTAAGCCAAACAGCTTCTTCTTTAAAGAGAGTGTCTGTCCCAGTGACAAAAATATAACAGTGGGATAATAACAAAATCTTTCCTATCATGCTAACATCTTTCTCTCCAGAGTAAACATGTCTGTCAAGATGCTGACAGCTGAACGGGTGGCCATTGTAAAGGGAACTGAAGAAAAATCTGAAAAAGAAAAAAGCACAGAAGGAGATTTTACTGCTATGGTACTTGCATTTATTCATTGTTATGAATGCTTCATTTATTAATTGCTGTGCTGAAAGTGTAGAAAATGCAGGTAAGCTGATGAGGATCTGAGAGGAGCAGGGTGGATTGGGAAGGAACATCCAGGTCTCGTGGTTGACCAACAAGCAGCTACCCTATACAAAGGAATGAAGATGAAGATTTACACAGACTTATAATCCTAAAATTAAAACAAACAAACAAAAAAACAATATTTAAGCAAGTTTTAAGATTGTAGTAATTCAAATAAGTAAATAAAATTAAAACTTGAGATTCATGTTTGAACCTTATGTGTTCAGAATTAGTTCTGGTGAACAGGATTACAACACTCCACTGAGATACCTACAGCACCAAGAAGTTCTCAATTCTCGGTTAGTTCCCTTGGGGGTGCCAGAGGTACAGACTTGACTATTTGCATGCCTTTTGCCTAGTTCTTTTCATTTTCAGACTGTTTTCTTCTTTCTAAGAAAGAGGAAGATAATAACTCTACTGCATTATTGAAGACAATTAACTGTGTTTGTGGAAACCCCTCGCAACTTGAAGCTGCAAACAAAAGCCAGTGGTAATAATAAACTCCTCAATATTTTTGCATTTCCTTTATCTTTCTGGGGCTGTCACTTTTAAGTAAATTTAGGGATTAGATGCTTTGCTTTATATGATGCTAACAACTGACCACTGCGGTGAGAGGCATTGACTCCATGGATTAGAGGAACATTCTGACACTGTGTGAACCTCTGTGGGCAGTTTCCACGGAGCTGTCACAGGTAAATCATGGTACCTGTCCCTACCAAACAGCAGTTATAACATAAGGTTAACATAAGCATTGAAAGAGCCTGTGGTTAAGCCAAAAAGAGGTATCTTCCAGAGCAGAGTGGCCATGATAAGTAGAAGAGCAGGGCAGTGGGCACCACAGTCCCTCCAGTTGCTCAGAGCCCACCCCACCAATCACAAGGTGGAGAGTGAGAAGTTATTGTTTAATGGATACAGAATTTTTTTTATATGATCAAAAAAATTCTGGTAATGAATGATGGTAGTGATTGCATTAAAATGTAAATAAAAGTATTTAATGGCACTGAACTGTACACTTAAAATAATTCAGATATTAATGTTTATGTTACATGATTTTTGTCACAATTTTTTTAATTGTGAAAAGGAAGAAAAACCCAGACTCACCTGTGGTTCTCACAGGTTCATTCTTATTAGAATAAGATACCTGGAAGAGATTTTGAGAGGATAAAAATGAGGTTGTTCAGTTAACCAAAGTTAATGCGGCTCTTAGAGCCACTACTCTGGTGGCATCTGAGTACCAGTTCTTCTCCCTTGCGGGTGATGGCTCCAACACGGCTTTTACCACAGGACCCTCTCTATCTCCATATTTACAAACCTCTGACTCAAGTAATGGTGACCTCATTTCTCTCCTGTTGGCTCTGGATGAAAGCAAAGGAAATACAGCAAAAGTATGTTTAGAAATTTAAGATAAAAGGCAACAACACAGCATTAGCTTCCACCAGGGAATGATGTGAGTTGCTGCATTTTCCCATGCAGTTATAATCATGGGAAGACATTATGATTTTATGATGACTATGGAAGTTCCATGTTATATATCCCGGCCCTGATGGCTCCCCTAATGAACAAAAGCAAAAATAAGCAATGAATTCTCTTGAAGTAAATATGCCAGAAAGAACATCTCCAATCCAGTGTCCTTAAGCAATGTATAATGCAACAGTCCAGCTGAATGAAAACCAATGTATTTTGGGTACTGATCGTTATTATTCTACTTCTGCTTTGGGTTTTGCTTCTTATTGTTCCTGAGTTGCAGTCTCTTTAACCAGATTCTTTGCAGAAGAGAACTATAATTTCTAACAGAAAGGAAAATTGAAAATCATTCATTTACTAAGTAGTAAGTAAGGTGGAATCTTACTATCTCATCCCTAGAGAAAGAAGACATAAAGTAGATCGCCTTTCTCAAGGGACTTCATGTCCAGTGGAGGAAAAAAAAATAAAGGATATACAAAGAAAGCATCCCAACTGGGAAACAGAAATTAGAAGAAAATCGGTCTTAACTTCTATCCTTTCTGTATCAAATCATAGTGTTGGTCAATGCCATTGGACTCAATGAGACCTAATGAAACATTAACTGGCAGGTAAAAATGATCATTAAGTTTCCAGAGCTCTTCAGAGTGAATAATATTCCTTTTTTATTATCCCAAATTGTTCCTGCGTTGGCTTAACATATTTAACAGCTATTATTTGTCTCTTGTATAAGTTCCTAACTGGAATCTTCTTTCATCTATAAAGTGGAATATATAACTACAAAAGGAGTTCTTGTAATGACAATAGTGTTTCCTGGTTTTTTTCTTGATGAGCTGTCATTCAGATAAATATATTTCTCTGAAATGGAAAATATTACTTATGCTTTCTACTGGAATTGGCTGATAGCTTCAGTAGCTACTGACTCCCTTTGAATGAATGCTTTTATTCTTCCATATATAAGCCATCTTTATTTTCACTGGAAAGTCTACCATAGGCAAAATTATTTATTAATATTAGACATTCCATTTGACAACTGCTTCTCCTCTTTTGGCATCTAAAAAGAGTACAGGGCTACACCAGAATTGTTGACCTCATGTCTGGAAAACTATAAAAGATTGAATGTTCCTACTGAAGTATAGGAATTCAATGTGCTTCTTGAAACACTATTGTCATTACAGGAACTCCTTTTATTTCCTAAAGCATGAATTTTTCCTCTTAAAGCAACAGCTTACTGAAATTGTCTCTAAGAGTACTTTGATTAAAAATGCAACATTGCTTTAGTTTTATTATTATTCAGTATTTATTATTATTCAGTATTATTCAGTTCAAGTTCTGTCTACAGAAAAAAAGCAACTATTTTGTGTCACATAAATGGTAATTTGTAAATATAAAAGAGAAAATTTATAGACACAAGCTAAAAATAAAACTGTAGTTCTGGCAATTATACCATCATTCCTCCGCACTTAATTTCATGAAATTTTCAGTTTCCAAACAATATTAAATTATTCTGAATGGGATAGAAATCATGGTAAAGCTGTTAACTTACACATATTTGAAATTGCCTTTTTTTCTCTAACTCTAAAAGAGAAAGGACTTCAGGATTTGTTGGGTTCACTACCAGATTTTATTATATAGATAATGAGGACTGGGAAAAGTCTAAATAAATTTAAATTTGGTTGCATTAGAATATGTCTAAGTACATTACAGGATCATTAAGTATAAAATGTCTTATAAAAAGAATTTGGAGGTGCTTTCTGTTTTTTTTTATTTTGAGGGAGGGTGGGAGAGAAGGAAAAGGAGATAATATGAGTTGAGATATGAGACTTTAGGGAGAGAAATGGATTAAGAGGAATTTTAGAGGAAGTCGAGGTTGTGTGTGTGAGCACGTATATGTGTGTACATGTATGTGTGTTTGTGTTTGCTGCTTCCTCCTAAGACATTTACTAAGGAACTGTCTTAGTTTTCTAGTCTTTTTGAGGTTGTATATGTTCCTTTTCATTTTGCTATTTTGCTTATATCATCATCAAAATAATATGGCTTAATCAGGTTTTAATTTTGAGGTCTTCCTCTGTGTTAATTTTCTAGGGCTACTGTAATGAAATAGTGTAGACTGGATTAGAAATTTTTTTTTTTTTAAGGTTTTTTGAGATAGGGTCTCGCCTTGTAGTTCAGGCTGGCCCTGAGCTCAGCCTCAAACTCATATCACAGCAATCCTCCTGTCTCTGCCTCCCGAGTGCTGGGATTACGGGTGTGAGCCACCACGCCCGGCACTGTGGTATGTGGTACTGGTTGCTGCTGGGGTGAGTCTCCAGGCCCAGTATTGTTATGTGGTTACTGGGGATCGAACCTGGGCCCTTGCGCTTGCAAGACAGGCGCCGGAACCACTGAGGTAAATCTCCGGCCCTGGATTAGAAATTTAAAGAAAAAGAAACTTAAGGTAAAGAAATTTATCTTGTCACCGTTGTGGGTGCCAGCAGTCCGAAGTCACAGGGCTGGCAAAGTTGGATCCCTCTGAAGCTTCTTTCTTGGCCTGCGAATGAGCTTCAGCTTCATTCTTTTAGGTTCTGTCACAATCTTGTCTATCAGTGGGATACTATGCAATTTATAGAGTCATTATTTTAAATCATTAAGGGAGAGCTTCAAGTCTGGCGAGGGCAAGTGAACTATGTGCTGGTCTCCTGAGCCTAAAGGTTGAGACTTTGTCTCCCTGCAGACTCGGAGACCCTTAGGGGCTTGCGCACACTCACTCCCATGCGTTGGACCTTGTCAGCGGCCATCTTGACAGCCCCGCCCCTTTTATCTCTCACCCATGGCCTCACCTTCCCCCATAGCTCATACCATATAGACCACCCACTCACAAAATTCACTTGTTGGGCAAAACCCTAGGTTAAACCAATAGACCCTCCGTTCCTCCCAGCCTTCCCCCTGCCCTGTGACCTTTTGCTATATATATGACACTGAAGCTTAAATAAATTGGAGAGTTCCAGAAACCTTCCCCAGGGTCTGTGCTTGACTCTGAGCCTCACCCTCTCCAGCTGGGAAAGCCACACAAAGACAACAACCAACATAGGAATACAGAGCAGGAGCTTCAGTAATGTGGCCCCTCAGACCACTTCAGTAATGGGGTTGAACTCTACTCTCTGCCAGCTCTGTGCTTATTCTTGCCAGAGGAAAAAAACTGTTTGTTCCCCCAAGTCACCCATCCTGTGGAAGAGATAGGCCCAGGTATGTAACCCCTGCTCATTTGGCCAGAATAGAACTGGAGTGTGGTCAACTTTGATAAGCAATTGTCCCTTGGTGAAGAAGCAAAAACTGAACTCAGATATTCCTTGCACTTTCCACTGCTGTTTTCTGGCCAGTTTTTCTCGCTTTATCGGCAAGCTCCATTGAAAGTAAAGGCAGTGCCTAGGCAATATATCATGCCTTTTCTCCCAGGAAAAAGGTGCAGAAGTTTTATGAATGTAGTGATGTAAGCCAATTCAGGAACAGAGTTGAACTGTTCTCTCTGCAAGCTCTGTGTTTCTTCTCACCAGAAAAGCACCAGTTTGTTCCAAACTCACCCAGCCTATATTTCATGTAGACCCAGGTAGGAGATCCCAGATCCTACGGACAGAAAAGAGCTGGAGACTGGTGAACTTGGGCAGGTGATGCACCCTTGGGCAAGAGGCAAATACCATACTCAGATGTTCCTTGCACTTTACAGTGTTGTTTCCCAGGAAGTTTTTCTCCAGTCGCTGACGGGCTCTATTTGAACCAACGGTTGTGCCTGAGCAAAATATCAAGACTTTTCTCCAAGGAAAATGGAGGAGAAGCTTCCTGAATGTGGCCTCTAAGGCCACTTCAGGAACAGCATAGAATTCTACCTTCTTCAAGCTCGGTGCTTCTTCTTGCAAGAAAACTACTGGGTTGTTCCCCAGGCTTACCCAGCCTATGAAAGATGTAGGCCTAGGTAGGAGACTCCAGGTCTCTCACACAGAAAAGAGCTGAAGAGAGGTAAACTATGGGTGGAGATTCCCCCTTGGGAATGTGGCAACCCAGGGAAAAAGCAGCAGGAGCTTTGTGTATGTGGCCCCTCAGGCCACTTAAGGAATGGATTTGAAAACTACTTGACTGCAAGCTCAGTGCCTCCTCTTGCCAGTGAAGCATTAGTTTATTCCTCCCAGGTTTACTCAGCCTGTGGGAGAACTAGACCTATGGCGGAGATCCCAGCTGCCTCGGACAGAAAATTGCTAGACAATGGTGAACTTTGCTTGACAATTCTCTCTTGGGGAAGAAACAAACACCTTGCTTAGAAGTTCCTTGCATTCTGCAGTATAGTTTCCTGGGTAGCTTTTTTCCCTTTACCGGCAAGCTCCATTGAAACTACTAGCAGTGCCTGGGAAATATATCCGTCCTTTTTTCCCAGGAAAACAGATCAGTAGCTTTAGAATGTACCCTCAATGGCCACTTGAAGAAAGGAGTTCAACTCTACTCTCTGCATTTCTGTGCTTTTCCTTGCCACATACGCACCAGTTTGCTCTCCCAAGCTCACCCAGCCTATGCATAATGTAGGCCCAGGGAGGACTTCCCCGCTCCCTTGGACAGAATAGAAATGTAGAGTGGTGAATTTTAGCAGGAGATTCTCTCTTGGGGAAGAGTATAAACACCATGCTCAGATATCCCCTGGATTTTACAGTGCACTTTCCTGGTTAGCATTTTTTCCCTTTCCCAGCAGGTGTCATTGAAACCAGTGACAGTACCTAGGAAATATATCAGACATCTTCTCTCAGGAAAACTGAGCAGGATGCACCCTCTAAGGCCACTTGATGAACGGAGTTCAACTCTACTCTCTGCAAGCTCTGTGTTTCTTCTTGCTAGATAAGCACTAATTTGTTCCCGCAAGCTCACCCAGCCTGTGGATAAGGTAGGCTCAGGGAGAATTTCCCAGCTCGCTTCGACTGAAAAGAGATTGAGAGTGGTAAACTTTGGTGGGCAATTCTGCCATGAAAAAGAGGCCGAAACTGTGCTCAGAAGTTTCCTGCACTTTCTAGTGCAGTTTCCTGGGAAGCTTTTTTCTTTTTACTGGCAGGCTCCATAGAAACCAGTGGGAGGGCCCAGGTGATATTTCAGGCCTTTTCTCCCAGCAAAATGGAGCAGGAGCTTTGTGAATGTAGCTCCTATGACCACTTCAGCAACGAGGTTGAACTGTACCCTCTGCAAGCACTGTCTCTTCTTGCCAGAGAATAACCAGTTTGTTCCCCTAGGATCATCCAGGATAGGGAAGAGGTAGGCCCGTGTAGGGGATCCCAGCTCTTTCCAAAAGAAAAGAACTGGAGAGTCTTGAACTTTGGCAAGTGATTCCTCCTTAGGGAGGAGGGAAACACACTTCTCAGAAGTACTCAGCATTTTACAATGCAGTTTCCTGAGCAACTTTTCTCCTTTTACTGGCAAGCTCCACTGAGACAAATGACAGTTCCACTGCAATATATCAGGCCTTTTCACTCCCAGGAAAATAGAGCAGAATTTTTGTGAACGTGGCCTCTAAGACTATTTCAGAATGGAGTGGACTCTATACCTTGCAAGGTCTGTGCTTCTTCTTGCCATATAAGCACTATTTTATCCCCAAGCTTGCCCAGCCTGTGGATAAGGTAGGCCCTGGGAGAAGTTCCCAGCTCCCCTGTACAGAAAAGGACTCAAGAGTGATGAACTTTGGCAGGCGATTCACCCTTGAGGAACAAGCAAAGCCCATGCTCAGATGTATCCTGCACTTTCCAGTACAGTTTCCTGCATAGCTTTTATCCTTTTTACCATCTAGCTCCACTGAAATTAATGGTAGTGGATGGATAATGTATCAGGCCTTTTCTCCCACCAGAATGGAGCAGGAGTTCATGAATGTGGCTTCTAGGAACACTTTAGCCACCGAGTTCAACTTTACTCTCTGCAATCTCTGTGCCTCTTCTTGCCAGAGAAGCACCAGTTTTTTCGACCAGGCCCCCTAGCCTGTTGGAGAGGTAGGCCCAGTTAGCAGATGCCAGATCTTTTGTACAAAAAAAGAGCTGGAGAGTTATGAAATTTTGTAGGACATTCACCCTTTGGTTAGAAGCCAAATGCCATTTCTGGGTGGTTTTCCCAGTTCTTTTCAGCGCACTTTGCCAGTAGCTTTTCTCAGCTTGCAGGAAAGCTTCATTCAAATCAATGGCAGTGCCTTGTCAATATATGCAATGTTTTTTGCCAGACAAACCGAGTAAGAGCTCAGTGATTTTGGTGTCTAAGGGGGATTATGGAATGGACTTTAACTCAACTTTCTGCGAGCTCTGTGCCTCTTCTTGCAGAGAAGCAACAGTCTATTATTCCAGCCTCTCCCAGCCTGTGGAAGTGTTAGGTCCAGATACCAGATACTAGTTAAATGGTATATGAAATAGCTGGAAATTTCTGAAGTTTGAACAGGGATCAGCCTTAAGGAAGAAACTGAATGCCATTTTTAGACAGTCCTTGCACTGTCCAGTGCACTTTGCCTGGCTGCTTTTCTCCATTTGCCTGCAAGCTCCTTTTAAATTCATGGCAGTGCCTGGGTGATATATCAGCCCTTTTCTTCCACCAAAATAGAGCATGAACTCCATGATAATGGTCTCTAACTTTGTTTCATGAACAAAGTTGAACTCTACTCTCTGGAAGCTCTGTGCCTCTTCTTTCCAGAGAAGCAACCATTTGTTCCCCTAGCTCGGTCAGCCTGTGGAAGAGGTCAGTCCAGGTAGGAGATTCCAGCTCCTTGATACATAAAGACCTGGAGAGCTCTGAAGGTCTCCAGTTTCCTCAGCACATCCCTGCCCCATGGTACAAAAAGGACCTGGAAATCTCAGACGGTCTTCAGCAGATGAGCCTCAAGGGAGCAGCTAAAAATTGATTTCTAAATGTGCCTGTACTTTCTAGTGACATTTGTGAAGCACACTTTTTCCATTTGTCCCCAAGCTTCATTCTAATGAATGGCAGTGCTTGTGTGATATATCAAGTCTTTCCTTCCCTCAACATGGAGCAAGATCTCCATGACTGTGGCCCTGAAGGTGGTTTAAGTGACAGACTTGAATGCTACTCTCTGCAATCTCTGTGCCTCTTCTTACCAGGGAAGCACTAATTTGTTCCCCCAGGCTCACCCAGCCTGTGGAAGAGGTAGGCCCAAGTAGGAGATCCTAGCTCCATGGAACAGGAAAAACCTGGAGAACTCTGAAAGTCTGCAGCAGTGTATCTATATGGGAGAAGCCAAATGACATTCTCAGCAGGTGCCTGCACTTTCTCTGTACCATTTGTGGGGCACATTTTCTCCATTTGCCAGCAAACTCCTTTGAAACCAATGGCAATTCCTGAGCTATCAGGACCTTTGCTTCTCCAAACATGTTACCAGAGCTCAATGACTGTGGCTCCTAAGGCCACTTCCATAATGGGCTTGAACTCTTCTCTCTGCAAGCTCTGTGCCGGGGAAGCAACAATTTGTTCTACCATGCTCACCCAGCCTTTGGAAGAAATAGGCCCACATTGGAGATCCCAGCTGCATTGTACAGAAAATACCTGGATGCCTCCAAATGTCTTCATTAGAAGTAGCTTTAAAAAAAGCCAAACAACTCTTCAGAAGGTCCCTGCACTTTCTAGTGAAATTTCCTGGGCAGATTTTCTCCATTTCTGGTAAGCTCCATTCAAGCAAATAGCAGTGTCTGGGAGATATGTCATGCCTTTTCTTCCATGAACATGGAGCTGGAGCTCTTTTACTGTGGCTCCTGATGGGGCTTCAGTAACAGAGTTTAATTTTAGTCTCTGCAAGCTCTGTGCCTCTTCTTGCCAGAGAAACAGCAGTTTGTTCTCCCAGGCTCACCCAGCCTGTGGAAGAGGTAGCCCCAGGTAGGAGACCCCTGTTCCATTGCACATAAAAGATCTGGAGAGCTGTCAATGTATGCAGTAGGGCAACCTTAAGTGCAAAGCCAAATGACCTTCTCAGAAGGTCCCTGCATTTTTGAATTTAGTTTGCTAAGCAGATTTTTGCCATTTGACGGCAAGCTCCCATTCAAGCCAATGGCACTGCTTGGTGTGTCCAGCCTATGCTTCCCTGAACACGGACCTGGAGCTCCCTGACTGTGGCCCTAAGGATGCACCTGTAATGGAATAGAACACTCATCTATCCAGGCTCTGGACTTCTCCTTCTAGAGAAGCAGGCCGATTTGTCCCACTAACCTATTTAGCCTATGAAAGATGCACCCTCAGGATGGGATGCGTGCTCCATTGGAGCGAAATACTTGGAGAGCTCTGAATCTTTGCAGAAGAACAGCTTTTGTTGAGAATCCAAACAAGCTGCTCAGGAGCTCCCTGCACTTTCCATCGCAGTTTTCCAGGTGGCTTTTCCAGTGTGGACAGCTGACTCTCATCAAGCCAAAGGTATTGCCTGTTATATCAAGTATTTTTTTTTCCATGAGCATCAACCTGGAGCTCTCTGATTTTGGCAACAATGGTGGTTCCAGGAACTTAGTAAAACCCTCATCACTGCAGGCTCTGTTCCTCTTCTTGCCAGAGAAGCAGGTTAATTTTTCCCCAAAGCTGGCCCAGCCTATGGAAGAGATAGGCCCAGGAAGGGCTATTAGCTTCACTGGAAGTAAAAGACTTGGAGAGCTCATCATTTTTGCAGAAGATCCACTTCTTGTGGCTATCAAACATCATGCTCAGAAGCTCCCTCTGAATCTCAATGCAGATTGCTGGGTGGCTTTTCCAACGTGATCAGCTGCCTCCATTTAAGCCAGTGGGCGTGCCTAGGATATCAGACATTTTCTTCCAAGAGTGAGGAGCTGGTGCTCCTTGATTGTGCCTGCTAACACTGCTACTGTAACTGAGTAGAATACACATTTTTTTTCTGGAATTCTGGGAAGATGGTGGAACAGTAAAAGCTGGAAACCACTGCCTCCCTATAAATTGTTCGTAAGCCTGAAAACAGCATTTAGGTGTGTGTATGGGGGAGAAAGATAGCAGAGAAATCTAGATTGAAGAGATCAGAAGCAAATATTGATTAAGGCCAAAGAAGAACGACCTAGGGAGCCATTCCGCCCCTTCTTCCCTCTCCCCAGAGGGGAGGGGTGGTCGACCCTGCCTGGACCACGCACAGGTACCCAGCGACTGCGGACAGCGCACAGCTGGCATCCGAGACACAGGCTCCCAGCGAGGAGCAGAACTGCAAGCAGGACCACCGGTGGCTGCGTTAAGCTACATTAAACTAGAACTGGGCTCACAGGAGAGGACAAAGGACCTACGCAAGGAACCCCCGCCCACCACCCAACAGAAACAAAGATCAGAGCTTCCAGGAGAAGACGTCTCCGAGCTCCTGTGGGATTGACCAACATCATCTCCACCACAGCGAACTGGCAACCCCAAGGCCTCCAGCTCTGGCATGCTCCAACTCTGGACTCCAACTGGGACCCTGGTTCCTCCGCCATACTGAAGGGGACGAGCCCCTGCTCTGAGACCTTCGAACCTTGGCCTCTCTGAGTTTCTGGGTCCAGTGTCACCTACAGGACACTGGACTCACACCTGGAAAAAGCCTACAACTTCACAGCTTTTTCCCTGTGACCTATAAACTGTGTGTCTCAGCCCATACAGGAATCAACAGTTCCTCGCCTCCAACAACTGGCTGTTAGTGGACTCAATCTTATCCTATTCGGTTTTATTTCTGTTTGTTTGCTGTATTTAGTTTTGTGTTTTTGCTATTCTCGTTGCTGCCTTTCTTTTTCTTCCCTCTCTTTTCCTCTCCCTTTTTTTATCTTTCCCTTTTTTCTACTCATTGTCCACTCTGCTATTCTTCATTTCTCTATTTTATTGCATCCTTTAATCTTATTGCTAATCTCTCCCTCTCCTATCTCTCTGCCACCTAAATCCCAGGTAACCTTTTCATTTCCAAAAGGTGATACCTGGATGGTGTAAATATATTCATGGTTAATTTTAAGTCTGGGCATATGATCATAGTTCTGGGCTATGAGGTTCTGGCATATGATCATAGTTCTGGCCTATGAGAGTAGCAACTACCAGTTTACCATTTCTTGGGTTATATTTGATACTGTTAATGCTTATGCTTTTCTTGGGTTATGTTTGCTACTGTAAATGCTTAGTGCTAATCTTTTTTTATTATTTTTTAATCTTTATTGGTACATTACATATACACATCATGATTGCACTCCATAATGGGGATTTGTACCAGTATAAGACACAACTTAATTCTCATTTTTTCCCATAGCCCTACCCACCCTACCACCCCCTCATATACATAAAATTTGTTTCCTTACTTTTTTGTTACAATCTCAACATTGTCCCCTTTCACCTTATTTTACATTGAGCATTTTCTATTTCACAATA